>JASCZI010212287.1:0-25994 GCA_036250425.1 Stylosanthes scabra
TTGGAACCCATATGGTTAAAGATTCGGTTATTGACGAATAATTGATCTTTCTTGATTTGAATTGTTGCATTTGAGAAAATAGGCATTCAAACATATCCAAGAATCACTCCATATTTCCGCATGTGACTTAGAGATGAGCATGTGAAGTAATATGCATTGGGATCTTTAATAGTTTTACTGGTTTACTTGAGATTCGATATTGTGACATTTAATTCAGTCCAAGAATCTTGTTTATTGTTAAAGATTTGAATCATGATGTGTGCATTATCTTTTTGCTTGTCTAGTTAGTCAAGAGATTGATGGTTAGATAGGTTAAAGAGAAACTAAGTTGCTAAGAGATTAGAATTTAGTTATACAAGGATTCATAGTGAATTTGTGTTGATACATGTTGCAGAATTATTATTAGAGCAGTGGGTTATGAAGTGATTTTGTTGAATATCTCCTATCTCTCAATCTTGTTCTTTTTCTTGATAAATCCTTAGTAATAGTTGCAGTTTTGTAATTGATTTTTGATTATTATTAGTTGCTGATCTTGATTTACTTTTCTGGTTTAATACTAGATTGCTTTTGTTCTCTTGTTTGATCTAATTGAAGAATTTATACGAAAGTATTGGTTAATCCCCTTTCCTCGTTGGGAACGATAACCCACTCTAGTGGATTACTACTTGATCCGATGCACTTGTCGGATTGTTGCGAATCGTGAAAAGATTTGCCGCATCAGCCACCAGCTATAGAACACGTAGACGATGACCCGACAAGCATTCCCGGACACAGTTTTTACCAATTTAGTGCATGATTCTTCTGCAGAAGATGGTAGTGATGATACAAACGTCCTGGAGGAGAGCGATGCAGGATCTTAGACCACCCCGAACTCCTACTGATGCACTGAGAATAGTGCAATTTCTAAGTATGGGGAGGATGGATCTTTTGGCAATCTTTTGACAAACAATTTAGTCAAATTTTAATTCTAGTTGAACTATTTTCTGCTTTCCTAGTTATAGTTGAATATTTGCTAGTTGTTTGATATTTGGTAGAATTTGAACTTATGTTAGTTAGACTCTTTGCTGAGATTGATTGTGTTTTGAAAAACAATACTGTATTTGGTAGAAATACATATTCAATCAGTTTTTCTTATGGATGATGATTGCATTTCAAACAAGATTTCTAATTATGTGCCTTTTTGGGGGCCCATCATGAAAAATTTAATTGAAACTTGTACTCATGCTTGCTTTGAAAATAAATTCTAATCATAGACTAGAGTGAAAGAACACACAACCTTGAGATTTTGAGCCTTAAACAAGGTGGCTTCATATCTTTTAAACCACTATTTTCTTCTTGTGTGTTACTTCCTTTTCTTTGATTATAATTCATGAATTAATTGATTCTTTATGTCCATCATTGTATGCATTGTATGTATTCATATGATTGGGCCTTTATTTTCAAAATGCTTACTTACCAAATTGCCTAACCCTTGAATATCACCCTTGAAGCCAACTTTGAGCCTTGATACTCCTTTATTCTATTATTAGCTCATTACAAGCTTTTAAAGTGAAAAACCATGATTGTCCTTTACTTGATCTTTGATTAATCTAGGATTTAATGGTTATTTATATTTTGAGAGAAGAAAGGAAAGGGAATTAAAGAGAGCAATGTATTGTGAGTGGGTGAAAAATGGGTTCTAATTGAAAAATCTTAAGGCATTTGAAAGTACATGTATGCATCAAATATATCATAAACACATGCATTTGCACAAGCTTTCAAGAAAAGAAAAGGTGATAAGAAAAGAAAAAACAATAATAATATGTTTGAAAAAGAGAAGAGAAAAAGAAAAGAAAATATTTGTCACTTAAAGTAGCAAACAAAGCTACCAAATAAGCAAGTGCATATATCATACTCATTCATCAAAGAAAAAATGCATCACACATGAGAAGCATTGGGTTAGAGTGAAGAAAATGGAGAGCTAAGTGCATCCTTTGTTAATCAAAGAATTCATATTTTAAGCCCACTTAGCCAAATATACTTTCCTACCCTCACCTTAGCCCCATTACAACCTTGAAAAGCCCTCTTGATATTGCACACATACATACATTTGATGTTGATTGTTAGATGAAAATTAATTTATGAGAAGCAAGATTATGAAAGAATAGAGTTTTTGACCCTAGACACTTGAGTGAATAGAGTGTATACACATCTAGTAAGGGTTCTTGAGCTCACTTCTATGATTTAGAACTTTCCTTGTGGTGTAAGACAAGTTTGATCCTTATGAACTTAATTGTTTTTGGGGTTAGTATTTACTGTAATACTTTAACCCACACTCTTGCACATGATTACTTGATCTCTCTTTGAATGTGATTTCATCCATAAGCCCAATCCTTGTGTAGTGCCCTCTCATATGATGCTTGATTAAGTTTTGAACAGTTTGAGGGATTCCATTTAGCTCTTGTTCTATTCACTTGAGCATGAGGACATGCTAATTTCTAAGTGTGGGGTGGTTTGATAGACCCATATTTGATGATAGAAAATGTGCTAGAATTAAGGGGTTTTATTAATCAAAACTACACAATTGCGTGTGAATAACCATGTTTATGAACCTTTGTACTCATATGCTTGTATAGATAAATGCATGTTAACTTAGCCTTAAAAGTAATAGAAAATTATAAATTCTCATTCCACTTGATACCTTGATGTGTTTGCCAGTGCATTTAAGGCTTTTAGGGATTGAGAAGGGCATAGAGAAGGCTAAGGAAAGCATTGGAAGCAAAAGATTCACAAGGGGAAGCCAAGAAGAGGAAAACAAGGCACTGTGTGGCTGCGCGGTCCCCTCGTGTATCCGCACGTGTCCTTCGGAGCGTTTCGGAAAGAATTCTGCCCCAGGCCTGCACGATCGCATGCTACACTCGTACGCCCTCGCTGGTACGATGTCAAAGATGCTCACTTTGTTGACCATGCGTCCGGATGGTAGCATCTTATAGAATCAAAATTTAGGCTAAAAATGAAATTTCAAGTTTTTGGGCCAGGGCCAAGCCCCTTAGAAGGCCCAATTCGACCTATATGAGGATGTAACAATTGAAACACAAAGCACCAATTTTCCATTAGGATCATTTTTAGAATTTTAGATAGTTTAGTGAGGGTTTTGGGAGAGTTTTCCATCTCTCTCATTTGCTCTCGTAGTTCATAGTTGTTCTTCAATTTCTTCTACCAATTTCTAGCCACTACTAGCCAAACTCTTCTTTAATTTTAGTGTTTGAATGTTTGTTAATGAATATTCTTATTTAATTAATGCAATCTATACTTATTTCTTTCATCTATTTCTCTAATTCTCAATTCTCGCTTTTTTGTTCTTATGTTCTCTATTTTATCTTGCTGGAAATTAGTTAGATGAATGTTATTTAGATGATCTATGGTTTGATTATGCGTGTTTGTTGATTCTCTTGTTGATCTAATCCATTGATTATTTTAGTTTGTTCAATTCTCTTGTTAATTCACCATGTTTACTTATTATGCATGCCAAGTGTTTGATGTTTTGTTTCTTATAGTGATGGAGTAGTGTTCTTATATCTTGGTCATGGGTTGAAGTGTGGATGATTTTAGCCCCTAATCCCTAAGAACAAGGATGGGTTAAGGATAGGGTTAAAACCATTCCGTTAACGCTAGGCTTTTGCTAGTGATGAGTCCTTAATGAGGTGAACTTGATGGATTATTCAAGTTCCAAAGACCTAGGACCTTCGCATTTGTGAGTAGCCTAGGAACTTCAAAACAGGGTTATTTCCCCCCACTCGACCATTTGATAGAGTGGATTTTGCTCCTTACGTGACGACCATTCATAATTGGGATTAGTAGTGATTATAGGGACACATTATACTTCAACTCATGACCAATATCCTTTTATTAATTGCAATATCAATTATCTTTCATTTTATTTTTGTTATCAACTCTCATAATTCCAACCCCAATATTTTCACAACCATGCACAAGTCACAATATTTCAATTCCTAGGGTGAACGACTCGAGTTCAATACTCGGTATTTTTAACTGGTGGCAAGCTTTCTGACACCTTTTTCTAAATTTTCACGAAACTCTCATAGTTGGTGAACTATCTGCAACGAATTCCTATTTTGAAAATTAAGGGATTCTGAACCGACCTTGGGAGCCTCGTCATGAGTCGACTCGACTCACTACCGAGTCGATTCATAAGTATCAAGAAAGCAAAGAATTGATTTTGGGGTTATTTGAATCGATTCTGTCAAATCCAAGTCGATTGACATTTTGAAAATTTGTGAGAAGATTTCTCTAAGTACAGAGCGTCGACTCTGGTGAGACAAGAGTTGATTCATTTGTCGACAGAGGCGAAAGCCAATTTTCAAACTCAATTCGAATCGACTCTGATCTTTCGCCGAGTTGACTCTGACACTTCGAAGAACCGTTTTGAAATATCACTAAGAAATATCACTAAGTGTGTAGAGTTGACTCAAGCAAGTGAAGAGTTGATTCTAATTGCAATTCAAATGCATTTCAAGTTTTTTTCAGAGAGGTTTGAGTCAACTCAGAGATCTCTCAAGTCGATTTAGAATCCTCTAGAGACGAAGGCTCTCTGCGAGAACTTGGTTTTAAAGCTTTCCAATTGGATTTTAATAGTATAACTCTCACTACTAATAGTCCACTTACACCCATAAATGGTATGGATGATGAATGTATGATGTTACGTGAGTCCGGGAGAGTGTTGGGGACTTTCGATAGTTACCCACTTTTACTCCGGGACAATAGCGGACTCTCAGGCGCAAGAGGCGCTGAAGGAATACCACAGTCGTTTTCGAGCGGCTAAATTGATTGAAACCCCATGAAAGTATTTTAAAATGTTGGGGTGTGAAAGATCATCCTTGGGGAAGTGTGTTCCCGAGAGTGATCCGGGACTAGTACTAGATCGGTCGGGTTGGCTAAAGTAACTGACCAAATGAGCTCATTAGCCATAGGGTCAGGCATGCATCATGTGCATTTGATTGAAGTGTTTGGATTGCTTATTTTGGTGTGCTATGTGAATATGTAACATGCTTATTGTGGTGATTGTTTAACTGAACTATTTTTGTTTGTCTTGTATATCTTGTTTGTGTTTCATACCTTATGATGTATGAACTAAGTAGAAGTGTCTATAAGGTTCATGTAATGTTATGTGTTAGGCTTTGGGCGCCTTTACCATACTGGGAAACTGGTGGTTTGGGTTCTCACTCTGTATGTTTCCACCATGTTTCAGATGCAGGTCCAGGTACTCACTAGCAAGCACTTAGGAGCCAGTGTAGCTAAGAGGCGAATGATAATTTTGTATTTTGAGTTTAACTGTGTATATCACTCCCATTATGCTTTTGTACAATGCCTAGTGGCTATTGGTATTAACACTAGCCGGTGGTCCTTCGTCGTCCGTGACTAGTTATCATATATGTATTGTACGTATCTAAGTTATTAACAACGCTCGTGCGAAATATCTAGTTTTCATGTGTATATTCGTTCGGTTCCTTCCAAGTATACGGCTCCTAGTTAACATACAACCTTTTTCTATAAAGATTACTATAATATGGTCACTCCTATGTCGTGACACCTTGGATAATATCTACTAAGACTTAAGATAAGTAAATGTTATCTTAGGGTGTTACAGAAACCAACTTAATGAACCGGCACATTTAGATTTTATTGTTACTAGGGAAAAATCCGCCGGTAATTCCCACGGTAACTTTGGTGTGTAATTCATTTGATTTTCCTCCAATTGTTGCCGGCGGATTTTTTACGCGGATTTTAAAATCCGCCGGTAATATCCGCCCCTAAATTTGTCGGTAATGAGCGTGTTTCTTGTAGTGTTTAGCCCTATGTCTCTTATCCTTAGGAGGTCTTCCTCAATTAGCAGGTTTTTTCAGGAAACTTCATTTATTCTTGTGTGGATGGCAAGCAGGCCTATATTTCTTGGTTTCAATAGGACTCCTTATGAGCATTGTTTCTATTTACTATATTATCTAAAAATAATCAAGTTATTAATGATTGGACGAAACCAAAATATAACTTCTCACGTGCGAAATTATAGAGGGTCCCCTTTAAGATCAAACAATTCCATCGATTGAGTATGATTGTACCGATTTTGAAAAAATATTATTGTAAACAAATTGAGAAGAGGAGAAATCTAGTAATATTTATACCAACCCCATTCATTTGAGCAGTTTGCTCGAATTTACAACATATTTTCTATTTCTATGATTATGTAATATTTTTTTAACAAATACTTGAAATATAAAGTAATTAATGAATTATTGAAATCCAAAATAGAAAGTTGATGAACTTTTCTAATGGAGTCAGCAAAATTTAACGATTGAGTATTTTTGTCAAATGAAAATTTTTTTTATTATAATGCTAATCATCCTTTAAGATGTATCCTTGTGTAGCCTTTTGATTTAATTTATTATAATAATTGAAATTAACTCATATTTGAAAATCAATAATTCTAGGTGAACAAGTGATTTTACCAATCAAGTCCTAACCAAATAAAATCATCAATGCGCATTTTGGACACAGCTTTTCGCGCCGTTATAAATCCATTTCTAATGGTATATCTTGTGCTATAACTAAGCAAATTATCAAACCAAACTCACTTAATTACTTGAAAATTAAATGCATTCATGAATTGTTGTTCCTTAGGGTTTAAGCTATAAATACATGCATTTTTAGCCATATTTTGCAATGGATTTACTTAATTCCCATTTCATTCGATGTCTTGACTTATTTGTTCAAGTGCTTCAGGCCTAGATAGGTTAGAATTGGAATGGAAGTGGCTAAAAAGGGCAAAAGGAGCAAGTAGATCATGAAGAAAAGCTAAAAGGGCATCCAGGGCACTGATGCGTATGCATAGGCCCCTAATGTGTACTCACACACCCTGGAGTGACGTGCAAGCCAAGTTTCCTTAGATGTGTGTACGCATACACCCTTGGTGTGTACACACAGGCCGCTGAATCGATGAGAATTAGCATCTGTCTCACATGTGTGTACGCACATGTGCTTGGTGCGTATGCATTTAGATGCTAACATCACACATTAATGAAGGAAAAAGGAAACTTCGAGTCAAGGGTTCAAGGCTTGGCTTCTTGGAGGGCCCAATTGAAGATATATGAAGGGAGGAATGTTGGAAACACACAACACAACCTTGGAGAGCACTCATTCTAGATCATTTCTAGTTTTATTAATTTGTGTAGAGTTTTTGGGAGAGCTCACGTTCACTCCCATTTTCTCCCATTTCTTATTAGGCTTCTTGTAATTCCCTCTCATTTTCCAACCAAACTAGCCAAACAATTACTTGATTTTGATGTTTGAATGCTTGTTTGATGATACTGTTGCTTATTTAATATATTTGTTACTAGTTTCTTCATCTATTTCTCAATTCTAGCTTTCTTATTCTTATGTTCTTGTTGGAAATTATTTTCTTTCAAGATCTATTGATGATTTCTTGGTTGATTATTGCTTTTTGTTGGTTATATTGTTGATCTATACCATTTGTTATCTTAGATTATTGATTTCTCTTGATATTCATGATGCCACTCCCTTATACCGGTAAAAAAAATCCAAGTTTAAAGAAGATTTCGTTGACATTATAGTTTTAACCGGTGTTCCAGGAGCGTTCTCGGATTTAGAAAAAGTGTCACTGAGTGCAATAAAAAATTACCGAGTATTAAACTCGAGTTGTTCTCCCTAGGAGTTGAAAACAGAGGTTTACGTTTGGTTGAGAAAAGTTTAGGGTTGCAATGGTTTGAGTTTTGAGAACAGAGAGTAGAGAAATGAGATAAGATTGCAGCAAGAATTAAAAGAGTGCTCGGTCTTGGGTTGAAGGATTGTGTGTCCCTATAATCACTACTAACCCCAATTTAGATGGTTGTCATGTGAAGAGTTAGCCACTCTGTCTAATGGTCGAGTGGTGAGATTAATCCCTATCCATAAGTCCTAGATTCCCTTTGCTAATATCGGAAGACCAAGGTATTCGGTAAACTCGAATAACCCATCAAGTTCACGTCGTTCAGGTCTTCTCGTTATTAGCGATAATCTAGCGTCAATGGCATTAGCATTAATCTCGGCTCTTCTCCATCCGTGTCCTTAGGGATCAGTGGCTAAGACCATCCACACACTTTAATCCATGACCAAGACACAAGATCACTACTCCATAATTGCAATAATCATAACAACAAAAATAAAGCAGTCATAATACTGTTTGATATTTGTTTCTTATAACACTTCAATCCATGTCTCTTTACTATGCACACCAAGTGTTTGATATTTGTTTCTTATAGTTATGGAGTAGTGTTCTTGTGTCTTGGTCATGGGTTGAAGTGTGGATGATCTTAGCCACTAATCCCTAAGGATCCGATTGAAATAGAGAAGGGCTTAATATTGTTTCAGTTGGCGCTAGGCTTTTGCTAGTGATGTGTAACATCCCGATTTTCGGCACGTCGATGCTACCTATGATCGGGACGTCACATTACTTCCTAATCTTAATATTTAGCTTCTTTAACTAATTAATTACTTATGAGCCTTTTGATATACTAAAATATGTTTCATTAATAGCTAACGAATCCGAAAACTGAGAGTAAAGCGTTATAAACTGAAAATATTATAATGGTAATAGCGTTAATTACATACCAACTAAAATCAAAACATGTTTGTCCATCATTCTAATATTCGGCTCGACCAAACAAAGGTCTCCTATTACTGAGTCACGAGTCTAATCAAAAGTAAGGAAAGCTAGCAACCTAAGCTTCTTGTTGTCTACAACTAGTGAGACACTCTACTGACTTGGACCAACCGGAGGGGGCCAAATGCCAGAAAGGTCATAGCTCGGCTGACTATGACCATCAGAAGACTGGGGTTATTCGTCTTCGGATCATCTTCTTCTTCTTCCTCCTCATCCTTACCTCCTACCTCAATCCCCTTAACATCATCAACCCTTGCGGGGATTCCCTCAAATGCTTCCTCATCCTCAACTTCATCACCTTCGCACATCCATCCCTCGGAAGGCGGAATGAGTTCCCAACTCTTGAGCAGTCTTCTCCCTTCTTATCCTTGAGTAGGGGGAACTATCTTAGAAGGAGACGATGGAGATCCGAGTCGAATCACAGAATTAAGGGGAGAGTACTATGGCATCGGACTTGCCCTTCTTGATGAACCAGATCTTTGTGAAGAGGGATCTCTTCCTTTCGAAGAGTCTCGGCGTCTAAGAGCCAAAAGTGACTCAGTGGGAAACTCATACAGACGATCTTAGTCAAATCGAAAACTATGAAGCGGATGGATGAAAGGCTCGTCATCGAAGTGGTACCTTGGCGTCTTCACGACTACCAAATCCGAATCTGCCCTTTTATCGGAGTCCTCGTACTTCTCACATTTCTCGATCTCGTAGTAGATGATTCCGCTTCCCATCTACGTGTGGGTCAGTAAACCAACACGGGGTTAGAACCTACCGTTCTCAATCAACGCCTAAGGGTCAACTAATCTTATTCTAAGGCTTCGTCAATTGGGGGGGCAGTTATATCACAAATACCAAAATCAAATAAAAATAAAATAAAACAGATAATTAACAAGCAAGGAAAAGAAAACACACAACAAAAAACCTAGATTTAAACTAAGCACACACATCCAAATGCACAAACAAATATGATATATGCCTAAGGTTCCTAGCGCAGGACGTGAGCTCACGCGTAGGTTGTGTTCCCGCAATCCGATGACTACTCGGAACAAGTCCAAGTATGGTTCCCTACGAGCGAATGTCGCGACTACACCGAAGCGACCCGTACCACCCTTTTGGGTACTTTCCGCACTCTCTCTGCTGATCTTGAAAGATGGTGAGGATCCTGTCACCTTAGCGTCTGTTTCCGAAGCTATCATAGAAGGCCGCATCGCTCGTAAGTCACAGATGATCGCGTATAGGGGAGCTACCCCTTTGTAACATGACACTTCAACTCCCTTCGTACCTCCAACACCAACATAACTTCAGTTCAAGGAACCACGTTAATCGGAATGCGAAATTCAAGTGAAGGTCGGCATATCGGACCATTCACCCTTAGTTAACCAATCGAGCTAATTAGAACCGAGACCGTTAATCCGTAGGTCGCTCCAAGTAGCCCAATTCATTACAAGAGAACAAGTCCGATCATAAACCAAACTCGTTCTCAAGTAATGAACCCGGTCCGATTACACCGTCCCATACCAGTTAACCGAACCAAATCGGCTCGACTATCTTATTTAAACCAACCTAGACTTGGGAGTTTTTCTTTCTTAATTTACATATTATGCAAAAGGGTTCCAAACACTTACACTCTCTTGAAAAACATAAAATCTGTTATATATAAGTTAAATTAGAAGATACTTTAATTATAGTTATTATTAAAATAACCCCCACTTATTTTAATTATTTACACTTAGACCCCAATTTTACATATATAGGTGTAAAAGCTAATAATTTTAAATTATAAAAGACTTAACTCAGATTTATTACCATACTAATATTTAATTATCAAATTTTATAAAAACAGATTTTGACACTATATACTCGAAATTACCTTTTTACCCTTGGCAAATTTGTATTAAAGCCCAATTTTACCCTCTTTCACTAAAACGCTCATAACCTTTTAATTTCAAAACCTTTTTGACCCAAACCAATTTCATTTTACTCCTAAAACCCATGTATACCCCAGTAAAACCAGTTTCAGAAAACACACTTTTTAAATGATCGTTATACCCCTGACTTTAAACCACAGTTTCCGAAATAATCCTTTTTAATAGAAAAACAAAATATCTTAAACGACTTGTAATTTAAACATCAAAATAGAATATAGTACTTATAACATACATGTAAACTTACTATAAAAACAGTTTTGAGAAATTAATCTTGTAAATAACCGTTTTGCCCTTTTTGATTATAATTAAAGAAATTACTTACAAACACTTTTTAAAATGCTTTAAAACCTATTTCTTTCACTTTCAAAATATCTAAACTTTTACGTACCACATACTTAAACTTTTCAAATCTTGAGCTTTTGAAAAATATATAAAATGACCAAAATGCCCCTCTAGGCTATTTTTCTTAAATTTTCACAAAAAGCTTAGTTACCAAAATACTTTAACATGTTATTGATGCGGATTTTACAACCCTAAATCTCGGCAAGTATACCGAATCGTATCAAGTAATACCACGGTGAAGTGGGTATCGTTCCTACGAGGATTAAAGGACTAATCAATCACTACTAGTTAATTTACCCTAATTAGATTTAAATAAAATTTTAAAGAATTGAGTATTTTAAGACTAAGTGTTCGAATGATTTGATAAAACAGAGAAGAGAGCAGAGATTACTTGAGATGTTAAGGGCTTTGGAGATGTCTTTCCCTTGAGGGCCAATGTACACGTTTAATTGCAATTCTAGATACTCAGAAATCAAGCACAATGAACCTATAGTAACTAAACCCTAATCTCTTAGCAATTTAGTTTCTCTTTACTTAATCAAAAGCTAATCTCTTAGTCAATTAATCAAATACAAAGTTGAAATATACAATCCGGTTCCAATCCTTATGAATCTCAAAAGTGATCCTAGATTAGATTAAATGTCACTCTATCTAAAATATTTCTAATCCAATTTCAATCCACAGAATTATAGTTGCATGTAAATTCTCTTTACTATCTCTAGTCAGTGTTAACTTACCATGTGAATTAATTTCTAGCTAGTTAGATTAATCAATCTCTCAATTAAATTAACCTAACACTAAATAAATAAAGAACACTTCTCAGTGATTCCAAATTATTGAGATGAAGAACAGAAGATTAATTCATGCAATCTAGAAAACTAAAATATCTCATTGAATTGAATTAAACTATGTACAACAACTACCTCATGCTGGGTGAACGGAGCTCCTCACCCTTAACAATGGAGTAGTTTAGCAATTCATGATTGAATCTAAACCCTAGGAAATAATGAATATGACTATGCTGAGTTACTAACCCTAGTGGTTAGTTCCTCTTATATAATAAACTTAACTGTCCTAAAAGTCAGCTATAAATCAAATCAAATCTAATCTAATCTAATCTAAATCAAATCCAATCCTTATCTTATCTTCTATGATTACAATGCTTATCTCTTTCACTAAGTCTTCAATCAATCATCCCTTAAATATTCCAAAATTGCCCTTGATTAATTGATGGATTAAGAACGAAATAACTTTGGGTTGAAGTGGCATTGGTGGACCTTTCTAAACCTTGAAGATGGGCCTTCACGTACAACTTTTTTTCTAGACGTTATACATGGCCTACTCCACATATAACGTGGTAATTCTGGATAACTCTGGCTTTGGTTTTCCATCTCCACGTATAACGTGGTGCTCTCCACGCATAACATGGAGTCTTTGCCAATTCTGGAACTTTGAATTTTTATTCCCACCTATAACGTGGAGGTTCCCACGTATAACGTGGGGCTTCTGTCAATTTAAGAGCAATAAATCACAAGAATAATCATATAATTCAAGAGAATTTGATATTAAAAACAACCAAAGATGCCACCACATCAGCTATATACTTTCTTAAAATATTTTCAAAATAAAAAACTCTCCCAATTCCATGAAGATCCATTCGGCCTCATTGTCATCAACTTCCAATAAACTTCAATGATCATCAAAACAATTTTTTCACAATTATTCCTTAAGACCGATTCGGCCAAGTTTGCATATACAACATCAAAATTCAATCTTGCATATCAATCATAATATGTAACAAATTCCAGCACTCATTCATCATTAGCATACATCAAAATCAACATGCAAACATCAAGTTCTTACCTTTAATTCATAAAAACCCATTTTTTGTCATATTTACCAACTTTGCACATATTATTTCGTTTGCATGTTCAAGATTCATACCATTCTTTCTAAACAAACCCTAACCCCCTTACCTCTTGTAGACCTCCAAGCTAGCCACAAGATCACATAAAAAATCCGTGAGCTCTTCTCGATCAAGCTAGGGTTCTTGAAGAAAGCTTTCAAAACTAAGAAAATGGAGGCAAATAAAGTGATGTTGGGCTTCGTGATGAAGGGAAAAGGCTTGGTGTTTGATAGTGATGATGATGAGGGTTCGGTAGTTAGGGAAAGGAAGAAACAAGGAGGTTGATGAGTGAACTTGAAGATGATGATAATGGTGGTACCGAAGTGGTGTTGGTGATGATGGAGCTTCGGATTTCTTGAAGAGATGAAAGAAGGAAGGGGTTGATGATGATCTAAGGTTAATGAGGATGAAGAGGAGCTTAAGATAGGGGTGGTAGTGGTCTCGGTGGTGGTGGTTGGTTGCTAGGGTTCATGATGTTCTTTCCCATGTTCATCATGTTCATACAATAAACTCATGAAAAAGGGTGTTTGATCTTTGTTTTGAGGAGAGAGGGTAAGTTTTGGGTGTTTTTGTATGAATGATGGGATGGTTAAATGAATGGAGGGTGAGAGAGAAGAGAGGTTTCGGTAGGTGAAGGGAAGAGAAAAGGTTAGTGGTTTTTGTTGGTGGTAATTGTTTTGGATGAAAGAAAAATGGGTATATGTCTTATGAGTTGGTATGCATATATGGAATAAAATATTATTGAAAAAGGGAAGGGAGGATTCGGCTGTTGCTAGAGAAATAAGGGCATGAATTTCCAAAATTTCTCCTTTTATTTTAATTGGGTAAAAAGTAGTGGTGGTGTATTTTTGGTGGTGTAATAAAATGGATAAACAAATATAGGAAATGATTTTTGGTGTAAGAAAAATGGTGATGCGAAAGAGAGAGGTATAGTCTTAGCATGGAAAGAAATCATGCAACCAATGACAACCAAGATAGGTGGAAAAGCTGTAAAAAAGGCTATAATTACCCAAAAAGACAAACGGTAACATAACCGAATTAGGATTTTCGGTGAACTCTTGTGTCTTATTTTTAAAACTAGGTCTGGGGAATTAGGTTTCACTAATCTCATACTGAAATCTCGTTCATCTCATATCTATTTTCGTAATTCGTCTTTTTACCGAAATTACGAACGATCGGTTTTGCGACGAAAACGCGCGTTACCGAAAATGAACTAAATTCGTCCAACTAATCACACTAATTGAAAACTAATATTATAAACTCAATTAAGGAAATATAACATTCCCAAACGGATATACTTATCAAATACCGATAGATCGGTTAAACCGTCGCTAATAAATGGTTTGTTATCTAAACAGAAAATCAAACAAAATTAAGACAACTTCACAACTAATTATACATCATATATAACAAGGGTAATCATATCCCCTTTGAGATGCCTTAACATCATTAAAAGCACATAAATAATGACAGTTCAAGGTTTCTGTCACTAACGGTAAGTATAAGAAATCGGGGTTTTACATGATGAGTAGACCTTAACCCGAAGAACTTGATGGATTATTCTTGTTCTTCAAAGACTTAGGCCTTTCGCATAGCCTAGGACTTACGGATTGGGACTAATCCCACCCACTCGACCATTAGACAGAGTGAGCTTGATTCTTTACGTGAGAATCATTCATAATTGGGATTAGTGGTGATCATAGAGACACACAATACTTTAATCCAAGACCAAGCACCTTTGTTTCTTGCAACACAAGTTATCTTTATTTTTCTCTAGTTCATAGCCTTTCACCATTGCAACCCCGATATTTTCACAACTGTTCGCAAGTCTCAGTTTTCAATTCCTAGGGAGAACGACCTAAGTGCAATACCCTTGATATTTTTGGTTGCAAACTTGTGACACTTTTTTAAATCTCGACAAGCCCCTGGACGCACCGATTGGGACTATACTCACAACATGATTTCCATTAACTTGAAAATTTCTAACTGGTCTAAGGGGCTGTATCACGTTGCTTGCACCAGCACCCAGCACTCCTCCCCCTCCTCTTCTTCTTCTTCTCTTCCTCCTGCTCCTCCTTATTCCCCCATATCTACTTCTTCTCCATGTCGACTTCATCATCGTCATCGTCAACATCTTCTTCTTATTCCTCCTCCTCCTTCTCCTTCCATTCGAAGTTTAAATCAATTCAACTAACATTGCTTACTTTGGTTCATTATTGAATCAATCCATATCTTCTTCTTCTTCGTCTTCTTTTTTTGTGCATTATTGCTTTTATTTTGATTCATTATTACTTGTATTTTAGTGCAGTTTTTGAGTTTTACATGATTTTCTTAGTTTGGTTGTACTTTTCGTTTTTCAGTGCATTGTTGTTTTTATTTCTGTTCATTAATGCTTTTATTTCAATGCAGTTTTTTAGTTTGAAATGATTTTCTTAGTTTGGTTGTGCTCTTCATTTTTCGGTGCATTATTTCTTTTATTTCGGTTCATTATACCTTTATATTTTGGTACTGTTTTTTAGTTTTAGTGATTTTGTTAGTTTGGTTGTGCTTTTCGTTTTTTCGGTGCATCATTGCTTTCATTTCGGTTCGTTATACTTTTATATTTCGGTGCAATACACCAAAGAAGAAGAAGAAGAAGAAGATGACGATGGAGGAGGAGGAAGAAGGCACTGGCGAAAGAGGAAGAAGACGACGACGACGATGACTAGGACGGAGGAGGAAGAAGAAGACAATGATAGATGACGACGATGTCGGAGGAGGAAGAAGAAGACGACAACAACGAAGGAGGAAGAAGATGACGACGACCACGACAGATGAGGAGGAAGAGAAGAAGGCGCTGGTGGTGTAATTGGAAGAACGCGAGCATCACGCTCTTTTTTGTGAGAGTGGTGTTGTTGTTTCAAGTTTACTTGGTTAGGACTTGGTTGATGAACTTACTTGTTCATATAGCATTACCGTTTTAAAATGGTAAGAAAATCTCTGATCATGGAATAATGGTTTCTATGCTTTCTCTTCTTAAAATCGAATGTTACATATTTTTCATTTTGTTT
Source organism: Stylosanthes scabra (assembly GCA_036250425.1). Classification (NCBI taxonomy): domain Eukaryota; kingdom Viridiplantae; phylum Streptophyta; class Magnoliopsida; order Fabales; family Fabaceae; genus Stylosanthes; species Stylosanthes scabra. The sequence continues at coordinate 15,931 of JASCZI010212287.1, forward strand.
CTCTCTCTATCATTTTTATTTTCAAAGTTTCTCACCTCTTTATCATAATTTTAGAGTTTAGAATTTAAGGTTTAGGGTTTAATTTAGGGATTAGGGTTTAGGATTCATGGTTTACAATTTAGGAATTAGGACTTAGAATTTAGGGTTTAGCATTTAGTGTATAGGGATTAGGGTTTAGAATTTAGGGTTTATATAGTTTAGGAGTTCAAAAAATTGACTTTTTATACAAAAGTAAAATAGTTGTAGATGTGCGTTATATTTTTAAAATTTTGAATTAAAAATCGTTTTTCGATTTAAAGAAGAGAGAAAAGAAAAATAATAATAAATCTAAATCCGTTGAGTGTAATTAAATTTTTAAATTTAAAAAACTGAATGATGGATGAAATTAAAAGATACTTAATCGCACTAATTTTTTATACAACATTAGATTCATTTTATTTTAGTAGTTAGTTTTATCTGCTTTTAAATCATCAGAAATAAAAAACGAGAAAAGTGGCGAGAGAAATAACAACAAAATATACAATTCAAGAAACTTATGTATAGAATCTTATGTATAGAATATAGAGTATATAGACTCTCATGGATGTTGGTGATCATATCCCATGGAGAATTAAAATAGAGAAGTAGGAAAGAATAAGAACACAATCACAATACAAGAGAATTAACTTGAAAACCCAAAAACAAGGAAAAGACCATAGCAATTGCCAAATGACAACCTAGAAAATATTATGAAAAAGTATTACTCCACAATATTTTCTACTCCGGCACCAAACATTTTACACACTCTCAATGACTACACCCTCCACACTCTTACAAGAAAAGAACTCTAAAGTACAAGAAGGAATTTAAAAGTCATACAATGTGTAATGACTTGGTACACTTAAAACTCTAACCTTAAGTCTCTATTTATAATATAAAGGATCACCCACACTTCTTACACCAAATGATGTGAGACTTCTTATATACATTATTTTCAACCAAACGCAACAATAGAAACTGTTGTATCACGAAGAAATATAATGAAATTACAAGCTAATAAGGCTGCTAGCGGATCAATGTTGATGCGAATTCTGATGGGTAGAAGCAAATCATGAGAAACAATTTTGACTATGTTCAAAACAGAGTTTTAAAAATCTCATTTTTAAATCAATGTCACATAAATTATAAACATTTGCGTGTATTTCAATTGCAATAAAAAATACCAATAATGTATGGAAAAGCCTAAATCAAATAGAATGAAAGTTGAGAAGTAGAGAAGTAGTGATTATCTAAAACAGAAACACCTGAATTGATTTTGTCTCTGATTCTTTAGGCTCTTCTTCTTCTCTTTGTCCGTTCGATTCTCAAATTTTTGTTAAGGATTAAGTTAAACGTTTCACAGAAATTTGCGCCCTTGAACATAATAATGCTAAATTCAACAGGACCAAAATTTAATTTAATTTTAGTGTTTTACTCACTCATTCTCAAATTAACCATATCATTTTAATCATATTAATTTTAAAAATAAATATTAAATTTTATTATATATTAGAAAAAAGGACAAAGATTTTGTCAATTCAAACATGTTTTCTTTTTACATAATCATATATAATTATATAATATTTATTATTTAATACGACTTGAAACACATAATAAGTCTCTATGCACAGGCATATATATTATTTATTACAAGCATATACGTCCTGTGAAATTTTTATTAGGACAAAACTCACATACATATTAATAATCTACAGAGAATACAGAATGAGTTTATATTAAATAATAATTATATTTTATTTATTAAAATATTTTTTAAAAGTCGAACTCATAATACATGCAAGTTATTTTTATTCTTTCCTTATATTCTCTATATATTTTTTTCTCTTTATCTCTGTATCACCTTTATTGATCAGGTATTACATGGGAATGAGCATACACAATTTTTGAAAGAGTTGTCGCAGTGTCCGGTGGCTGGTTCGCCGTGTTTCTTCTTACATTCATCGTTACATACAGATGATTGAATGCAACCAGGTTTTGGCCATACATCAAGGCACGTTTTCGCTGTTGTTGTTGATGCGAAAGCTGAGAAACATTAAAACTAGCTAAGCGTCAAGTGAAATAACAATAATAATAATAATAATAATAATAATAATAATAATAATAATACATAAGAATGTTATCTTTCAAAATAAATAATAGAAAAAATTACCAAAACTACTCACGAAATATTCAGGTGTGCTAATAAAACTATCCATGAATTAAAAAAAAAAAAAAAAAGAGTATTTTACCCATGAAAGATGAGTTCCGTTAGTCAAAACTATCGAAATTATCAGCAACTATAACGTAGCAATTTGGATAGTTTTGATATATTATTTGAGTATTTTGACAAATAGAACACATTTTTTATGAGTAGAAAATTATTTTTTTTCATTCATTGGTAGTTTTGTTAGTGTCCGTCGATAATTTTGATATTTTTCCTAAATAATAATATTAATACGATTCTTACATCTTTTCCGATCCCATAGGAATTTATAATATATATATATATATATTTTCTTTTTTCTTTTTTCCTTATCAAACAAAGATCTTCGCTAACTATTAGACAAAAAGTGAACATCGTCTTAGTCCTCTTTTTGTATATACCATACCCAAAGAAGAAAAAATTGTCATTTTAAATTTTCATAAACTAGAATAGTACCTTAATAAAGAATTCAAGTGAAAAAAAGTTGTTAAAAGACAAAAAAAGTTTAAGAGTTTACTCGAAAAAAAATAAAAAAAATATAAATCTCAAATATGAAGCAATATGACAAACCTAAAACCAGAAGGGTAAGTAAGAACACGTTCGTCAAAGTTAAGTTGGCCATCTTTCTAACAAGCAAAAGATCTAGACGCTCTAAAGCCTTGATATCTTTTGTGTATATGACTATGAAGGGGTATGGACGGGTGCATATATATAGATGTATTCAAAGTGTATCACTAATTGTGTAGGATAAGTCTTCACCATTAAATTTGGTAGATTTATTAAAACAAAATCCGACGTTGACTAACAAATAAATTAGTGTATATCCTGTTTAAAACTATTAAGTATATATACATTTGTTGTGATTTTATTCTATACAAATTTAAAAACATGTGTCATATGCATGCATTTTTTTCGTTTTTTGGTTGACATGCATGTATGGGTTATTTTCTAAGTAATATTACTATATATATTTTACAATAAAAAATTATTTACAAGACTAATTAATTAATTTAAAAATAGTGATATAATAATAAAATAAAATTTGATGTTAAACAAGTCAAAAGATAATTAATAAACTTGTGATGCTATTATATTAATATAAATAAAAAAGATTTATCCAATTCATATATAGTTATTTTTTTTTAATATTAAACTTCTACTTTTATTATATTCTCACGCAATATAATAATAATTTCTACGATAAAAAAATTATTCTAAATTAAAATATGATGTTATTGATAACATGAAAAATATAATAAAAGGCATAAACATTCCCCTAAAATTGTTAAGTGGTTAATGTCAATATAATATTTATTCATGAATTATAGTTTATCATCTTTGTTATACTAATATGGCATATATAATTCAATAAAAAATCATTATCATAAAAGACTTTAAATTATAACAAAAAATAATTATCATGTAATGAAAACATGTAATCGCCATATGTATATTCATATATGTATGTTAATATATATGACATCTTCATATTGTTTTATATATATTTCTTTAATTTATTTTTAGATTACTCTTTCTCATCAACTTAACCATATGCTTTTAGACACCGAAGAAATACCATATTCTTTTAATCATACACAATTTTTAAAATAAATATTAAATTTCATTAAATATTTCAAATTAGAAAATATAAAGAACAATACCCTTTATTAATTACAACATATTTTCTCGGGCATGTTGCTTGAATAAATAGAAGCAACCCCAATATTACTTAAATACTAACGGTTACTTTTTGTGTAAAACAAATATATATATAAATCGTTGTTGGGGTGCAACGATCCACAATGACTGAAGAAATTGCAACATTTCTACCACGATTTTGTAGGAGATTGTTGCGGAAGAAAATCGTGGTTCCCATGCCATGATTTTGTAGGCGACTTGTAGCTGCCAAGAATCGCGAAACCCCTACAACGATTTTGGTAGGGGTAGCTTTCAAAATGTTGCGCTATAAATGAAGGGTTTATCAACAAAAAAGCACACAATTGCTTGTGAATAACTATGATTTTAATCCTTTGCTTGTATATGTTCTTATAGATAAAAATATGTTAACTTAGCCTTAAAAGTGATGGAAATTTATGAATTCTCATCCCACTTAGTGCATTGATATGTTTGTTAGTGTATTTCAGGGTTTTAGGGATTGAGAAAGGCATAGAAAAGGCTAAGGAAGGCATTGGAAGCAAAAGGTTCACAAGAGAAAGCCAAGAAGTGAGAAACAGGGCACCGTTCGGTCGCACGGTCTCCTCGTGCGACCTCACTTCTCCCTGGGAGCGTTTCGGGATGAACTCTGCCAACACCCGCGCGACCGCACGATCCCATCGCGTGACTGTGCAGGTACGAAGTCAAAGCTGCATAGTTTGTTGACCGTGCGACCGCACGGTACCGTCTGGCAAAATTAAAATTACGGCTAAAATGGGAATTTCAAGTTTCCGGGCCAGGTCCTAGCCTCTTTGAAGGTCCAATTTCGACTTATATGAGGAAGAAACAGCTGAAACACAAGGCACCAATTTCCATTAGGATCAATTTAGAATTTAGAATAGTTTTAAGAGGATTTTGAGAGAGTTTTCCATCTCTCTCATTTTCTCTCTTCTAGTTCATACTTGTTCTTCAATTCTCTACCCCAATTTCTAGCCCTCACTAGCCAAACTCTTAGTTAATTTCAATGTTTGAATGTTTGTTAATTGATACTCTTGCTTGATTAATTCAATCTTTGCTTGTTTCTCTCATCTATTTCTCTAATTCTCCATTCTAGCTTTTATGTTCTTGAGTTCTTTAATTTACCTTGCTGGAATTTATTTAGATGCATGATAAATTGATGATCTATGGTTTGATTATGCTTGGTTTATGTTTATATTGTTGATCTAGACTATTAGTTGTTTTAGATTGTTAATTTCTATTGTTATTTACCATGTTGAATTGCTATGCCTAGCAAGTGTTTGATGTTTTGTTTCTCATGAGTATGGAGTAGTGTTCTCGTGTCTTGGTCATGAGTTGAAGTGTAGATGATCTTAGCCACTAATTCCTAAGGACAAGAATGAGTTAAGGCCATGATTAAAACTATTCCGTTAATGCAGGCTTTTGCTAGTGATGATTGAGTCCTTAATGAGGTGAACTTGATGGATTATTCAAGTTTCAAGGAACTAGGACCTTCGCACTAGTGAGTTGCCTAGGACATTCGGAATGGGTTTAATTTTACCCATTCAATTGTTTGACAGAATGGGCTTTGTGCCTTACGTGACGGCTACTATAGCTGTGAAGACTCCTTACCTTCCCATCAGGTTGATTATGCTGAACACCGATATCGGAGCTATATCAATGAATTCTTTAGAGCTTTAATGTGAGAGAGAGCAGAAATTAAAGAAGCTCAAAAGAAAGTAGAAATCCGATTACAAACAGTGACGAAGCTGGCAACTCATGTTATTGAACATTTCACTAACCCCAAATACCATATTCTCATGGGGAAGATCTGAGTGCTGTTACTTTACGATCTGGAACGCAACTAAAAGGGCCCAACTTAATAGTCCTGATATTGCTCCAGACCCCCCTTATGTGAAAGTCTGTTAGAAGGCAGAGCATGTGAAGGAGAGACTCCTGTCATACAGGGAGGCACTGTCCCAGCCACTGCTAAAGAAACAATGGAACCAAAGGATCCCCCGCCACTACCCTATCCGGTGGCCGTAAAGAGGACACCGAAGGTTAAAGCAATAAACCCGCGAGTCATAGAATTACTCCGAAAGGTGGAAGTCACTCTTTATCTCTTTGAGGAAATCCAACAAGTGCTAGAATATGCAAAATTCCTAAAGAAAATATGCACTCACAAGAACAGAATCAAAGATCTGGAACCTATCAAAGCAAATGAATCAATATTGTCTGTACGTGATCTCCAAATCCTACCTCTATATCTCCCAAAGAAATATGAAGACCCTGGTCCGTATGTGGTGAATTGTGTGGTAGGAGAGGACCTATTAAGTGATTAAATGTGTGATTTAGGAGCCTGTGTGAGCATCATGCCTCTATCTGTATACAGAAAGCTCCATCTGGATCCACTTAAATAGTCCACAGCAATGTTTGTTCTGGCTAACAAAAGTGTCACGTTAGTGGTAGGAAAGACTGACAATGTGTTGCTACAAATTGATGAGTTAGTTTTCCCGATGGATTTTTATGTCTTGGATATGCCCAACGATGAATTGGGAAAACAGACTTCAATTTTGTTAGGAAGACCATTCCTCAGAACTGCCAAGTTCAGACTAGATGCTTTTTCAGACATCAAAGGAATAGATCCGCAGACCTGTACTCATCGAATTTACATGGAAAGTGATGCGAGAATAGTAAGGCAGCCTCAGCGGAGGTTGAATCCAACGATCCTGGACGTAGTAAAGAAGGAAGTCACCAAGCTGCTGGAAGCTGGTATAATATACCCCATTTCAGATAGCGAATGGGTGAGTCCAGTGTAAGTGGTGCCTCAGAAATCTGGAGTCACAGTTCTAAAGAAATATGATGATCACTTGGTGACCACCAAAGTCCTAAATTCATGGAGAGTTTGCATAGATTACAGAAGGCTCAACCAAGCTATTACAAGGAAGGATCACTACCCACTTCCATTCATTGATCAGATGCTCGACAGACTGGCAGGTAAAACACACTACTGTTTTCTTGATGGTTATAGTGATTATTTCAAAATACACATAGATCCTAAAGATCTGGAAAAGACTATTTTTACATGCCCTTTTGGCACCTTAGCTTACTTTCGGATGCCCTTTGGTTTGTGTAATGCTCCGGCAACATTTCAAAGGTGTGTGAGTAGTATCTTTTCAGATTTAATCGAAGAATGTATGGAGGTCTTTATGGATGACTTTAGTATATATGGAACATCTTTTGATGAATGCTTGAAAAACTTAGCTAGGGTACTGAAAAGATGTGTCGATACAAACCTTGTCCTTAATTTTGAGAAATGTCATTTTATGGTGAAACAAGGTATCGTATTAGGGCATATTGTTTCTGAGAAAGGTATAACTTTTGACCCAGCTAAAATTGATGTGATTTCTAATCTACCTCACCCCGCTACGGTGCGGGAGATTCGCTCTTTTCTTAGTCATGCGGGATTCTACAGAAGGTTTATCAAGAATTTCAGCCAAATTGCTCTACCTCTATCAAACCTCCTCTATGAAGATGTTGAATTCAATTTTGATGCAAAGTGTGAGGAGGCATTCGACAAGCTGAAATCCGCATTAACCACCACGCCCCAATAATCCGAGGAACCAATTGGAGTTTGCCATTTGAGATTATGTGTGATGCTTCAAACTATGCAGTAAGTGTCGCTCTTGCTCAATGCAAGGGTAACTTACCATATGCGATAGCATATGCATCAAAAACATTAGATCAAGCACATGTAATTTATGCCACTACAGAAAAAGAGTTACTAGCAGTAGTGTTTGCTTTGGAAAAATTGGACCCTATCTGCTAGGATCTAAAATAGTTGTATACTATGATCATGCTACATTGAAATATCTGTTAAAGAAAAGAGAGTCCAAACTCAGGCTGATAAGATGGATTCTTCTTCTTCTTCAAGAATTTGATCTGGAAATCAAAGATAGGAGTGGTTCGCAGAATCTAGTGGCTGATCAACTCAGTCGCATAGAAAACACAAAAGCCGATCCACTTCCTATTAATGACTTTTTTACTCTAGAAGGGTTGAATGCCCTTTCTAGAGGCGTACCTTGGTTTGCACCAATAGCTAACTATTTGGTTGGTTATACTTTTCCACCCGAGTTTTCAAAACAACAAAAAGAGAAATTAAGGAGTGATTCCAAATAATTAGGCGGTGTGTACCAGAATCTGAATTCTAGTCTATCTTGCATTCACACATTCATCTGAAAGTGGCAGTCATTTCGGGCCACAAAGAACTACAAGGAAGATATTGGATTGTTGATTCTGGTGGCCCACATTATTCAAGGACACACATAAGTTTTGTAAAACCTGTCATCAGTGTCAGAAATTTGGAAATACGTCTAGGAAGAATGAAATGCCCCAGCCATCCATGTTGTTTTGTGAAATTTTTTATGTCTGGGGAATAGACTTCATGGGACCATTTCCAAATTCAAATGGATACACATATATATTGTTAGCTATTGACTATGTTTCTAAGTGGGTAGAGGCTATTGCTACCCGAACTGACGATGCTAACATGGTTATTTCTTTTGTGAGGCATAATATTATCTGCAGGTTTGGATCACCACAAGCATTCGTGAGTGATCAAGGGACTCACTTTTGCAACAAGAAATTGGAAGTAATAATGAAGAAATATGGGGTAATCCACAAGGTGGCCACTGCATATCACCCTCAGACAAATGGACAAGCAGAAATTTCGAACCGGGAAATTAAGAGGATTCTAGAGAAGGTTGTAAATCCAAATCGGAAGGACTGGAGTGTAAGACTCGGTGATGCATTGTGAGCTTATAAGACTGCTTATAAAACACCCATAGGCATGAGCCAATTCCGAATAGTCTACGACAAAGCTTGCCATCACCCGGTAGAAATTGAACACAAATCTTATTGGGCGGTAAAGGAGTGTAACATGGATTTACATAAAGCAGGATTGGAAAGAAAACTTCAACTAGAGGAACTAGAGAGTCTGCGACTTGAAGCTTATGAAAGTCCTAAAATCTATAAAGAGCAAGAAAATGCATTCCACGATAAAGGATTGAGACGGAAAGAGTTTAAAGTGGGTGACAAAGTTCTTTTGTACAACTCAAGATTACGGCTTATGCCAGGAAAGTGGAGATCAAGATGAGAAGGACCTTACAAAGTGAGAAATATTTTTCCCTATGGAATGGTAGAATTGGGACAAGAGCCAGGGAAACCCACTTTTAAGGTGAATGGCCACAGAGTAAAGAGATACCATGAATAGTACAATAACAAAGAGGCAGAAGTATACCTCTTAAAGGATGCACCTCTGGTAGCTGAATAAAACTACTGCTTATCAATGTCCAACTTAAGGACTATAAACAAAAGTGCTAGGTGGGAGACACCCCACCATGATATAATCCTCCCAATTCAACTCTTTTTGTGAATAATGTATACAATTATTAGTTTCAATCTTGGAATTTGTTTGTGTGATTGTTAGATGATGTGTTAGAAGGGTGAACACATTGGTTTTAGCATGTATATAGCTTACACCCACCAAAAACATTGGAAAAGAGAGAAAATAACAAAGACATTGAAGTCTTGATGGGATTTTCAGAAATAGAGCACCCATGCGGTCGCACGCCCTCACCGCGCGGTTGCACGCCCTCACCGCGAGCCGCACGAGCCTCAGGTACCGAAAATGGGAGCCTCTGTCCAGGGCGTGCACCCGCGCGGTCACGAAATCCCATCCTGGATGCTCTCTGTCACCGTCGCGCCGCCGCAAGCCTCTACACGTGCCATTGCAAGACCTGTACGGCCGTGCGGTATGATGCATGAGCATCTTTAGAGGTTTTCTAGGATAAATCATACTCAATTCTTTGTGATATTAATGCAATAATTCATTAAAAGCAGCCAAAAATATATTATAATTGTAATTATGTTATAGGCATGGTACTTTGATGATTTTGTTTATTATTTTCAGGAAAATTGAAGAAAGGAAGCTTGCAGATCAAGAAACGGAATTTGGAAGCAAAACAGAGCAGGGTTCCACGCATATGCGTGGAAGGCAAGCTTCCTCCCAACGTTTTCAAGGCCACACACATGCGCCGAAGCAAGGCATATGCGTGGAAGAAGAATTCAAGCCCAGCCTAAGTTATGAGGACCCACGCATAGGCGTGGAAGTCCACGCTTAGGCGTGGAAGAT
>JASCZI010212290.1:8928-25924 GCA_036250425.1 Stylosanthes scabra
CTTATATGAAAGAAAGTGTATATTATTCAACTTGTGTCACAAAAGAGTACAAGTACTTATTTATAGTAGTAAGGGGGAGGGGAGCCTTTGAGAGTTAGGCAATGTGGGACTAACTCCAAGGCTTAATATAACATCTTTAACCAATTCTTATACTAATTCAGCATAATAACTCAACAATTAACCATATTATTATTATAACCAAGATGCTCCCGCATCACTTAACTATGTCCTATGCAATCATGGTAGAGAAAAAGTTTAGTAGAATAGTGTGTTCTTAAATGTTTAGAATATGAAATGTACCTTTTGAAGAATTACAATAACAAAAAATAAAGTCATAACAATTTGTATAGTCCAGGACTTTGTCAAACTCTGTTACGGTATATAAATGGTTACCAACAAAAATGAACAAAGTTATAGTAACCCAATTTCAACGAATTATTTTTGCTTATTTATAGATTTTTGGTGACTATTTATAGATTTAAATAAACCAATTCGATATCCAAAGTTTTTCTCTGTTGGGGACATGTATTGATGACACATGATTAAATGATTTTTTTAAATGAAGTTGAAAACCCTTATTCTGGAAAAATTATACGTTATACATATGATCTATAAGGAAAAAAGTTGGGCAATGTCCTTTTTAGTGATATTCCTCTGTCAATTTTTCAAGAAAACATTTTATTTTATTTTATTTTTATCCAAAACACCAGATTAGATAGCAGAGTTTTACTAGGCCTAAAGTTGTATAAAAAAATAATTTAATTTAAATGGATCACCCAAATAGTTAAATAATGTAGAAACGAGCTGTTTGTCTAAATAAATGTTATTGAAAAAGCCTGTGTTTATTCTCACATTACAAATTTACAGCCTATGCTCCTCCAGAATGACTGGTAATATCACTTAAGGGCGGATAGACCGTCCACCCAGTGCCGAAACTTACCCAAAGAATTAAGTCAATTATTTTTTCTGCCAACAAATTTTGTTCATTTTAATACACACTTATTTATATCCGGTATGCTATCCTACAAAACCCTCTAATAAAAAACATTGGTATAGGGCTGATACATAAAATGCGAACTCATTAGAGATCCTAACCCAACTCCTATCAGAAAGCAAATGAAAGAATTTCTCAAATAGAGATGTGTCAACATCCATAGACCAGAACAGTGCCAGCAATCGTTTTGCAGAAATCATGTTTAAGGAACTAAAGCTCTGACTTGATAAATGAGTCATGAGTAGTTGACTTGATAAATGAGTCATGAGCACTACTGCATTAGGTGTGTCTCATTTATATTAGTTTCTTATTTTATAAATTGGTCATCAACATAAAACAAAAGTAATAAATATTGTAAAAAAGTTTTGACCCTTCCCAAGTCTAATTCATAGTGAAGGGGGCACGCCTTGCTCAATATGTAAGGCTGCATGCATGATATGTGTTAAAGTTGAAAATGTTTTGGATACATAGAGAAGCGTTCCTTGAAACCTCTATGGAACAGAGAGTATTACATCATTTAGATGAAATATTAAATTAATTCCCCCTTTCCTGCACATACAAAACTGATTATATGAGAATTTTAAATAAATAACTGATTCAAATGAGAAAATGGATAACTAAATATAATTCATAATCAACCTTCCACAAAAAAAAAAAAAAAATCAGTTTGTTTTACCAAATAATAGATTTGTTAAGGAGTTAATATTGTATGTAACTCTTCTTTCAGTTTAGTATTGTCATACCAAATGTTAATCATAACCTGTGAGTTATCAAATGTTTGCACCTTTGACAAATTCCATCTCCATTTTGACAAAAACCATTAAATATTCCTGAAAATAAGTTAGTTACCTCAATATACTCTTACAGTATAATAACAAAATTAAAACAAGTGAAATGTAACTTTGTCCTATTTTTTAAAAAGTGCATCAATAAGAGTTCCTCAAGGATGTCCTCAGACAGGAAAGAGCCCCACAGATGGCATCTATTAACCGATTTCGGTATAATCAGGTAATAAATTTTTGTATAGTTGTGATCTTTTTATTTTGCACATCCAAGCTTAACCAGCTTATCACTCACAAACTTCCCAACTAAGCATCAACTGCTGAAATGGAGAAACATGCTTCCTTGTATTATTGTTAATCCTTAATTCAGTGGCGTAACTGATAGCATTTTATGATGCAAACATGGGTGATTTTCCAGGTTCAATCCATGCCAAAGGAGCATACAACACAATCATGCTCAATATGGCTTAAATTGGATGGAGCTTTTATGGTCCTTTACAAAGAAATTATGTTGTTGAAAATGATTCTGGACAGATAAGTAATTTTGTTTTGCTCAGCGATGGATTTTGCACTACAAGCTTATTTAATGTGTAATGTTGGACAACATATTTTTTTTTTGGGAGCTAAGCCGATAACTTAAATATTTTTAAATTTTTATTACGAATGATCTTCCAACTAGTAGTTTTTCATGTAGTCAAAATTGAGAAACTACAAGTATTATGATTTTTTTAAACTATCAGTCTATTCATTCTCGTTGATCTAAGAATGAATAGAAATACATTTTACATTGAATAGAAATACATTTTAAACTATCAGACGACAATTATTTTCAATGTTAAATTGAAATACCAAATTAACTACATAGATAATACATTTTACATTCTCAACTGTGGCAAGAATGTACTTACGCATGGCGGGAAGTAAACTAGTCATAATAATGAATAACCTATCAACCAAAATCTATATGGTTTACATAAAGTTGCTCTCTTGTCCAAAAAAAAAGCTCTTACCATCGTGGTTCCACCAAGCCACAGAACTACATTACATAATAGTAAAACTGGAACTCAGAGTGGATTAGTCCTTAGTCCTAATTTTTTTGAGGGGTTTGCGTAATAGCCATTTCACTAATTCTTTTTCCCCTCATTCCATGAGGAAAATAATCCTTTTTCCAAGTCGATATTCTCTTTTCCCTATGAATTACTAAATTAGAAGCTGTCAAGTGTCAATGTGGTTTAATATTTTATACTTCTCAATTCTCATATTTATCTCTACAATTAACAATTAATTAATCATAAGCTACTTTCGAATTAAGAACCAATGAAATATTTTGGATTAGACGAGTTTTCGTCAAATGACATGTAGTGGAGGTAATAAGGTGTAATTAGTTTTAGGATTAGATTTCATATTAAGAACATGAATATATTACTACTGGCTAGTGAATGTGGAATGATATATGAGATACTTAATCACATATTTAAAATTAATCCGGTAATCCTCATACATAGATTTTGGACAAAAAGAAGAAGTTAAAAAAGCCCATGAAGGTTATAAAAGTAAGAGAAAAGTACATTTATGTCCCTAACTTTTAAAAAATTATACAAATTTACCCCTGACTTTTGTGAAATACTTAATAACCCCTAACCTTCGAAAAAATAGTACAATTATGCCCCTTTGTGAGTTTGACTCGGCTAAAAAAACGAAAACTTTCAATAGAATTCCTTACAAAATCACTCACATGATGGAAAAAAAGAATCACAAACGTTTTTTTAATAGCTACATAAGCAATTTTCGTTTTTTTTTAGCCGAGTCAAACTAACAGAGGGGTATAATTGTATTGTTTTTTCAAAGATCAGGGGTTATTAAGTATTTCACAAAAGTCAGGAGTGAATTTGTATAATTTTTGAAATATCAGAGGCATAAATGTCCTTTACTCTAAAAGTAAATCCTTGGGAGTACTAATAACTCCTTTACATGCTATTCCAAATTACTTATATTAAAAATAAAATAAAATAAAATAAAATAATGGGGCCAAGACCCAAGACCATGAGATGAGAATGATGATAGAGATGTGGGGTTGGCCGTTGGCTGCCCACCACCACTCACCATTTTCTTCCTACTTCCCAAGCCCTTTGGGCTCTTTTCTTCTCTAAAAATTATTTTATTTTATTTTTTAATTTGTTAATTTATTTGATCTTGTTTATAGAGTTGAGTAAGACATCTAATTGTAGTTAGATATTAAAATGTAAATAATATTAAACTATTAAAATTTTTTTACAGAAAAATGCAAAATTTAAAATTTTAATATATTTATTGTGTATTTATTAAAATTAAAATTAAAGTTTTCTTACTAATAATATTCTTAATTTATACTTTTAGGATATATGTAGATGTTAGTTAAACTCTTTCTTTAAAAAAAATTATAAAAATAAAATTTTATTATTTTCATTATTTTCTAATAAAATTCTAAAACAAAAGAAATTAAAATAAAAAATATAAAAACACAAATAAAAAATATGTTTAATTATTTAAGCTTATACTCTATTTCTTTTTGGTTTTAAAATTATGATAATTCATTTGTGAATAAAAAAAAAATAAAATTATTCCGGATTCCGCTGCCAATATTCCGACTAGCTTTCTTCTCCTTCCACTCTCTAACTTTGAAAATTTTTGAGGTGTCCCTTTTACACTGCTGGGTTTTGGTCAAAATTGGTTCTTTGTTTGGTAAGTGTGTGTGTCTTTGTGTTTTGTGTTTGACATTTTGGTTTCAAATCAAATGTTATGTGGGTTTCACACTTTAAGCACAACAACAACTATAACCACTTCAAACTGAAGAAGAAGAAGAAAGAACTGTTACCAGGTTAGTTTCTGCATTTTCCTTTAATACCCTTTACCCAATTTGATATCTTCCTGCTTAAAGTTAGCAACTTGAGGGCTTGATGGTATTCAAATTTTGAACTTTTGATGTTTTTAAGGATTTGGGGTGGACTTCACCTTTTTTGAGTGTCAATTTGAAATTTGATGTGAAAATTGAGTATTGATGAAGATTCAGACAAAGTGATGGAATTGTGTGCTGTTCAGCTCAATTTCTTGTCTTGTTGTGGAGTGTGGAAATTGGAATTGTCTCTCATAGTGTATAGTGTTTATGTTATATGCTGCTGATTTTGCTAAAAGCTCTGTTTTTGAATTATGGTATATACTTTTTTCCAGACAGCTATTATGTTAGATAATCAGCTTTTGGTATCTTATTAGTTGTTAGAGAAGAGTTTGTCTCCTACTTTTTTCCCTCTTCTTCTAATTAAGTGTTTTTCTTTTCTTTTTTTCTTTTTTTTTTGGTCAGTGTTTGTTTTGTTATCTATCAAGGGTTTGTGGTTTTCTCAACAATCTTGTTCTAAAAGGTTACTAATCCTGGTTTTGATCTTCTTTTTTAATCCTTGTCACTTGCCCACCATGAATTTGAATTAACCATCTTAGAATTTCTTTCTTATGGATAAGGTGTTCTTGCTTCTATTATTTTCATTCATGGGGAAGATCACCACTTCTGCAGCACAGCCTGTGTCTCAAGAAGCTTCAACTTATGATGAGATTTTTATGCAGCAGAGCTTGATCTTTGATGATAGTCTCAAGGTACTTTAGTCATGTGTGAATTGAGATGCCCTTTTATGTGGCGAAGCTTGTTCCTCGACCCTACCTCGTTCATCGCTAGTGCTCTTTTGTATAATGAATCTCTTGCTTTTATATAGTGTAGGATTCCATAGTTAAGTGGGTTTTATTATATAACTTCTTTGTTTTCTAACTATTTTTCATATTTTCATTGCTGTTCCTAGGATTTGAAAAATCTCAGATCGCAGTTATATTCAGCTGCCGAGTATTTTGAACTTTCGTACACCAACGATGACCAAAAACAAATGTGAGTTACTTTCTGTGTGCTGGTGTATATGTATGATGGTAACATTATATCCCTTATTCCCGTCTTTATTTTGTTTTCTCTTTTCGTTGTGGTCGCAGAGTGGTAGAAACATTAAAGGATTATGCGATCAAAGCTCTTGTGAATACCGTGGATCATTTAGGGTCTGTGACATATAAAGTGAATGACTTGTTAGAAGAGAAGGTTGTTGAAGTTTCCGGAGCAGAGCTACGTGTATCTTGTATCGAGCAGGTATACCGAGTTTACCTCCACTTTGCTTCAGATAAAGTTAGTCAATTAAATGAAAGCTCAAAGTAATTCTTTATCTTTATCTTAGATTATTGGAGTCATCAACAATTCAACATGAGTTTGTTGCTTTGAGATGCTTAGAATCAATATTTCGTCCGCATACTTAGAATCATTTTATATATTCTTTTCATACTTAGAATCTGGTTACTAGGAAGCAAAAAAAACCTTAGAAATTGTTGTCCTGCTGGAATCAAGCCATGCATTCATGTCGGATCCTCTTTGACACATTTGGATAGAAGCTTACATCCTTCATTATTGATTTAGGTTTTTGTACCGATACATGTTGAATAGGAGTTGCATTTAGATATTATGAGGATTTTCAAATGTTTAGAAGTATAGTATCTTATTAACTTTTTTTATCCATATCATGTCATATCCATTATTTATAGCCTAATATCTAGCAGGATAAGGCTTGTTTATTGTATCAGTTTTATGGAGTAATTGTATATTTATCGCATCAGATAATGACCGCAGTATGAAAATCAGTGTAACTATATTCAGTTATTGTGATCAATGGCTAATAGCTGATATTGGTGCCCATAGTGAATGAATCTATGCATGACTGAGATAATTATCCATTTATTACAAACGACTTTCGAGTTCGAAGCTTGCTTCGATAGTCTGTTGTTATTTGCGTAATTTTTCATATAAAGTTGTCTTTGAGGAGCCCTGTCTTGATATTATTGAAGACTTGAAGTTGATTATTCAAAATATCAAGGAAGTGGAATTTGTTTAAGACAACTAACATTTTTGTTTTGGTGCATAACATGGTACACTAGAGAATGAGGACGTGCCAAGATTATATGGATCACGAGGGGCGTACCCAACAGTCACTAGTGATCAGTACTCCGAAATATCACAAGCGTTATATTCTACCAGGCAAGTATATACCGCGTTCTTCTTACTCCTGTCTTCGTATGTAGCTTGTTATCTTTTGGAAGTATGCCTGTGATGTTAAATTCTCACATTCCTGTAATTCGTAAGTTCAGTTGGGGAGACCATGCATGGTGCGAACCAAACAAAATCGTCGTATCTTGGGTGCAACCTAGATGACGAAGATGACTGGCTTCACTTCAAGACTGGTATCTTCTTCTACTTTCCAATATCAATCATCTTGGGGCTAACCTTATGATTATAAACTTATATTCCTTTCACTCTATTTGTGTCCCAAAAGCTGTTCGAGCTACAATTAGAGAAACACCACCATCTACAGCGAGGTAACTACAAATTCTGCAGGCTGTTGTAGCATTAAATTGTTAGTTACTCGGATAAATATCTTGACAAAATTCTTCATTTTGATGTAGTAGAGGGCGTTCACCGTCACCTTCTGTCCGAACTGAGAGACCTGGAGCTTTTTCATTCACCTCAACCATGCCGAAAAAAGATTTAGGTTGTTATAAATTCTAGAGTTTATGCTATTATTGTCTTTCATATGTTATTTCTTTTTTCATGTTCGCAAGATGGCTGAAGATATAGGTTTTGTTGTTATCTGAATTCACAGTTGTTTCACCTGTAATGTAGATAAGCGTTCTGTTTCGCCGCATAGATTCCCACTTTTACGCACCGGGTCACGGTCAAGTAGGCCTACAACACCAAGGACCAGTAGACCAACTACTCCAAACCTGGCCAGACCAACCACTCCAAACCCAGCCAGACCAACCACACCAAATCCTTCCAATGCAATACAAAGGGTAAGTTTAAAATTTTTGTTTCTTTACAAAATTGCAATTAGACAATGACATAATGGTAGTTGTTTGCACGGTACAATACGAAATTTCTTTGACCGCGTTTCCTTTTATTTTTCTACCAGTACCCATCCGAGCCGCGTAAATCAGCTTCAATGCGTCTTCCGGCCGAAAGAGACAGTGGCAAAGACGTGGAACAATACCCGAGTAAAAGTAAACGTCTTCTGAAGGCGTTGCTAAGCAGGCGCAAGTCTAAGAAAGATGACATGCTATATACATACTTGGATGAGTATTGATGCACTAAAGATTACTTGAAGCAAAGGGAAAGAGAAAAGATGTCATAAAAGCTTGGAAACAAGTCAATTTTTGCATGATAGTGTTTTCGTTCATTTGATCCAATAGGTTTCACTTTGTCACTTAAGATGAAGTATTATACGGTTATTGTTATTATTATTATTATTATTATTATTATTATTATTATATAAGCTCCAAATGGTCTTGTGTGATAGTTTCATTGTTGAAGCTTTATTTTTAACGGTGGATCATGTTATATAATCAAGTAAATTTGGCCTCATTTTCTCCTTTTGTCCATGTATATTATATTTGTTTTCAGGGTAAGGCTAATACATATATTTCTCAAATTTGAGCAAATAAGATGGCTCTAAAATGATATATAGTAGTATCAAAATTTAATGATTTCTAATCTAAATCACTTTGGTATCTTAAAATATAGTTCATAAAAAGTCACCATATCAGCGTCAATTCTCATAATTTCTTGCACCTAATTTGGATGTCAACAGCCAATCAATTCAGTTTCTAAATAGAAACCATTTTTTTTTCTTTAGCAAAGATAGATTGAGGGAGAGACTTAAACTTGAAACCTCTACTAGGGGAAGGGGGCAAATGCTGTTTGAGTTATAGCTCATTGGCAAATAGAAACCTATTTACAACATTTTCTTCCTAAATGTCATTTAAACCAAGAAGCAACCTTTTTTTAAAAAAAAGAAATTTCCATGATATCTATCAATTTGGGAAATTAACGATTAATCTGGACTGAATTTGAACTCAATTTAAGAGTTTGCTGCATATTCAAACCTTCAACACTTAAGTGGATTAATCACTCGACAAACCCATATTGGTTAACAACCTTTTCTCTTGCTGGGGGAATATCAATCTTGCCACATCAATAAGTAAAACTTGGTTACAAAATCTCAGCACAAAAATCTATAAAAGTACCTGGAAGTGAAAATTACAAATACAGATATACCATGAGAAAGCCTAATAGGATTATATATAATGGCTGGAGTGGCAATACATTTTTTTAACAAGTTAATGTCACAACTTCATTCCGTGACCAAATTCTTCAATTGTTTTTGTTGCAAGTGTAAGAACATCTACAAAAGCACTAAAAGATGCCCTAAGAAATCTTGCTTCTGTTGCCTCAAAGTGCCTGAATTGAACCCATGGAGAAAAGTACAATTAGATATTCTGCAGAACCCTTACAACTGAATTAACTAGTTACAGCAAAAAAGTTTCTTAAAGAGAAAATCCAACAAACTTTAGGCATTCTCATCACATCAAGTCATCAACTAATGATAATTTCACAGCAATTAAGCCAAACATAGTGTTTCATCAGCATAACTGATGATGATGAATGGAGATTGATTACAAAGATACGTTCCACCCGAGTCGTGTTGGATCACGTGTCAGGCAGGTCAGAAATGAAACCATTGAGAAATTGAGATTTGTTACAAGCTTAAGATATGGCTTAAGTAGTGACAAACTCTTAGCTAATCGCATATCGTCTAACTAATCAATAACAACTCATCTAAACAATAATTAAACCGAAGTAATGTTTACTAACATCACTTACTCTTAGAACATTAGTTGGAAAAGAATTGTTTCACAACTCATTCAGATCATACAAGCATTGATAGAACAATAGAATAGAGGTAGCTAAAGAAGAGACTCACACTGAAAGCTTTCCATGAGACACTGTCATGAGTCGTTTCACCTTGTCCGGTTGCAACTGCGGCCGACATGAAACCGAATTAGAAACTCATTGAGAAATTATCTGGTAAAACAATGGAAATTTCATATATTGGAGAACACAATCACCTCCTTATCAACAGCTAAGGCTGCGCATACGATAGCAGCACTTTCTTCATGCCCAAAATCCACTTCTAGGTCACTGTAATGGCCACTAAATATTTCAATAACAGACTTGTTCATAGAATAGTAGCTATAGAATCTCGATTTAACTCTTAAAATCTTCCAATAATACGATCTAAATCTTGTAACGATTTATTTTTTAATTATAATGTCATGAACAGTAATTAAGAGACAAATTTGGTACATTAGCTTATGAAAGTGTTCATCATTGATTCTCCTAATATTTATCAGAAATAAAACAGTAGCCACTTGCACACAGCTATAATTCACAAACAGTGATGACCACAAGTTCAAAATTGAAGAGTATAGCATGCTAAGAACTACTTGAAGAACTGAGATACCAACGAGGAATTCAATCAAAGAACACAAAGTAAAATAAGGTAATCAAAAGAAGACAAAAATCAAAACTTGGGAGTGATAAAATTCATGATAGCATGTAAAAAAATGCAAGTAGAACATTTCAAAAACAAAAAGCTATATTTTTCAGAGAGAGAGAGAGAGAGAGAGACCAGGTGAATGGCCATTGAGAATCAGCTTCTGGTGCAGTTGCAGTGGCAGCCATATTTCTGTTATGAATGATGATTCCAACAGCGGAGGAAGGGATATCACAACAATAGATATTGGGCTTGTTGGGTATGGGCTTTATTATCCAACTTCCAAAGCAATTGGCCCAATCAAAGCCCAAATATTAGACTATGTTTCATATCGTATTCGGCGCCATGAGCATCAACGCAATGATCTTCGATTGAAAACGGAGATAGTAAAGGATAACATGCTTATATGTTTACTAGATTTATTTATGGGTAGAAGTAGATGTAGCATTAATGAAGATGTTGGGATTGGTATTTGAATTGGGAAGAACAACTTTCTGCTGTTGCTGTAATATGTTCTCGTTTGGTTTTGGGTCGGTTTAACCAGCACCGGCCCAGACACTGACAGAATCAAAAAAGTAATACAGTCTTAAACAAAAACAAGTAATACAGTCTAGATTCCACAATGGTGAATGGGTGACAATGTTCAAACAAATAAATCGATAACCTGGGCTTCTGCCCCGTTTTGCAAAAAAAAAAAGAAACAAACAAAACTCAATAACCAATACTAAAATAATTGTTGGAAATCCCAATTAATGCAAGCAGTTGCTGACAAATGGAGCTCCTGCTGAATGATAGAAGAGAGAGAAGATAATTTATGCATATTGAAATCTTTTTAAATATGAGATCTATTAAATAAGATGCATGGAGAAAAACAAAGATGAAGAGATAAAGATTGATGTATGGTTGGATGATTATAATATGACATATTTTATTTTATTTATTTTTAAAGTGAAACTTGTGAATTATCTTCATAAAAGATGAATGCATGTAAAACCTCTTATATAATGTCCAAATTACAGTACATCTCAAAGGAGAGAAAAGATAATTTATGCATCATTTGGACTTGATGGTAAAATTTACCAAACAGCAAATCATCAAATCTCTACCAAAACACTTTCTTGTCATATAATATAATGAAATAGAAAAATGAATTACTCCAAAGTCCAAGCATATACTTCAGAAACATAACCATTAAGCATATCTAATAGTCACATTCTTTGTACATAAAGTTTCTTCCTTGACTAATATATACAACTTCAAATGTTGGACAAGTAGGAGGAAAAAGAGACAGAGAAGAAAAACATAACATCATATCATATTATATATAATATATACATACATAGATACACTTGTGATGAATCCTATCAGCATAAACAGAGAGAAATTTCCAGAGAGAGGATTTGCAGAAACACATCTATCATATTTTTATAATGAAGGAAACATCCATCCCATAGTCCAACCAAGAACCAAACCAGCACCAGCAAGGCCTAAACCCACAGCAAAAGCAACAACACATTTTCCAATCCCACATCTTTTGTTACCACTCTTCCTCTTCCCACTTCTGCCATCACTCCTCTTCTTCTTCAGCTGCATTTCCTTCATTGGGGCCCAAGGTAGTGACGCCGGAATCAGATTTAGCAACGGCTGGTTTTTGTTTCGGAGTTGAAGGCACAGATTCTCCAGCTGCAGGATGCAAAACCATTGCTTGTAAGCAAAGAGTTGCGACGCCTGTCTGAGAAAGAGCCTCACAAGGTGCTCCTTCTCGCTGTAGGCTTCTTGCGCTGCTTTTTCAGCCTCCCTTGCTCTTGTTTGTGAGTGGCACAATGCTTCCAACAAGTCAGACAGACTGCTGTTCTCGGAATTTGTTTGCCGATCCTCGCTGCTCGAACTAGAATCCTTGCTCTGGCTGGATCTGAACATATGAAACATTCCTTAGAAAAATTGATCTCAGCAATTAGCACAAACAAACAAATGAAATGCATGTGGTTCTTGAAAAGTGTTCAAATTCCTGGAACTGGGAATCTTACATTGTAAAATCATTCCTATGTAAAATTTCTAGCATAAAATTCCCAGGAATGTAAAAACATTCTTCTAACCACATGTTCCAAAAGTTAAACTTAGCAATTAACACATGTAACCAAATTTGTTGGTCCTGCACATGCTTATCAGAACATGTAGTAACTCAACAATCGACTTGGCACATCGATACTCTAAACATGAAAACACAGACAACATGAAGTTAAAATGCAAAAAGTTTAAAGTATCCGAATACCCAAAGTTCGTGTTTGAATCCTGAAAAGAATAGCCAGAGTTGGGAGTTCCAGATGTACAACTACTGATATTGGAAGAGCCAGTCTTAGCTCTCCATTCTAGAGATGACAGTGGAGTTTTGTCAAGGTCTACACTCAGCCTCGGCTTAACATGCTTAGTTTGCGGCTGAGGGAGATCACAATTCTCAATATGGTCAATTGACTTTTGAGCAACCAAGGAAGCCAACTCGTCTTTTCCGGCAGTGCGCCACCAAGGCCCGGTTTTCTCTGCTCCCATCAAATGTGATTCCAGATCAGACACCGTCGTTTTACTACTTTGTTCATAGGAAGAAAATTCAGCAACATCACAGTCCATGAAATGACCATCAGAGAAACATAATTCCTTCTGTTCTTTCTTCTTAGGAGTTAAATGCAGATCATTATGCAGTGAAGCCTCGGTTTTCGACATCTTGGTATTGCTGTTGTTTTTCATACATGTTGGAGGGACATACCATGGGTGATCTACAGCTACATTGGCACTTCTGACATAAGAAAGAGCATCAAAATCAGATTGATCTGCCCCAACTTTGATATCATCATCAACAAATCCATACACTGCACGCTGCTCCGAAAGCTCCGACTGCCAAGAACATCGATGCTGAGATGTATAACTTGCTTTTCCCCCCATGTTGGTTTTCACATTCAGCCACCATCTCATTCCTGTTGTTGACCTATCAGAATTCAGATTATGATCATCAACAGAACTAATACTATGCAGCCAATCCGATTCAAAATCTGTCGAAAATGATGATGGTTGATCAGAAGAATTCGGAGGCTTCCTTGAATCTTGAGCAAAACAATTAGCTCTATAAGCACCGCTCTCTTGTGATTCCATTGCCTCTTGTTCTCTAATTAATGACCAATTTTATGGAGCAACATTTGATGGATCCAGCATCTGTTTTATCAGGTAAGACAACAATACTAACACAAATTTATCATCATAATAATGCAGATCTCAAACTCATGAAATAGTTACAACAATACTAACACAAGGAACATTAGATCATCAGTGAAGTATGAAGTCAACAAGTAAGTGAAGAATGAAACGGTCAACGGAACAAAGAAACAGAACATGATCCAGTTTGATACTGATGACAGCAAAGCAAGAATTCAACAAAGGCATTCCATTTCATCAACAAGAGTTAAATTTCAATGAACAATAACTATCAATTTATCATCATAACATGGACTAATTGGGGAGAAAAAAAACGAAATTATATATAGGCAATGCAGGAATAAAAAGAAAAAACTTTTATGGATATGCAATTATAGAGCTTAAAAAATTCACCCAGAGAGAAGGAATGCAAGGAATTGAAGGTAACAAGTTAGTTACAGAGAAAGTTGAAAAATTTGACAAAGGGTTTTGAAGAGAGGTAAGAGGTTCCAGTGAAACAGCAGAAGCAAAGCAAGTATATTCCTTCAATCAAAGCAAATTGGATCACACAATAAACAACAGAGAGAGAGAGAGAGACTTGCCTTTGCTTGAGATCTGAGAAGTGAAACTGTTGAACTGGATGAATCAAACACTACAATTTGGGGGAGAGAAAGAGAAATTTCGGTTTGGTTTCTTCTTGGTTCTTCCTTTCTTGCAAGTTACAAAGAAACATGTCCTACATTCGTGTGTACACGTGTGAAGCAGAATCCTTTTACAGAGAGAGACACAAAAAAAAAAAAAAAATACTTGGCAATAAATTTGGGATCTTTTCTTTTGCATAATTTTGGGTTAAATTTTTTATTTTTTGTCCTTTTTATAGATTTTGTGTCTGGCGTTTAGATGTTTGTTATTGAATATATATGATCATGCTCTTTCAGTTAAGAAATTAATGTCTAATTTAATTAGGGATAATGAAATATGTTTCTTGAGTACATTTAGTATTTCTCTTTTAAAAAATACTTGGGATAAATAAATTTTTGAAAAATTTAAGAATATAATAAAGTTAAGAGAAGATATTTTTTAATAGGTAACAAATGAATTTTGTATTTGTCAAATGACTTGTCTATTTAATGCAAATCTTTAATATTTAGATAAGTATTTAGAAGGTTAATGGAAAATTTTGAGTAAAATTTGGTCACTTTTTTACAATAACTAATTTAGTAATTAATTTTTTCTATGAAAAATTTTGCATATATAAATTTTCTTTTATCAACAAAATACAATAAAATTAGGGAAAACGGCCGTGATTGGTGTTGGTTTTCAATTCGACCGACTGGTCCGACTTAATTTTCAAAACAATGGTAATGGTGTTAAGTTTTACTTTTACAGCTGTTTACAATAATCATTTATATTTTCGTAACAATATATGGAAATTAAAGATTTTTTAATCCCTTTGAAAAGATTGCTGTCAAATTTAGACATCTTATTCAGCCAGTTACGCATTATTTTCATGTTTGCCTTAAAAGTTAAGAAAGAAAACGGAGCTTGAATTTATATCCAAATTAATTAGTCGTGTTAATTACTTACGTGTCTCTCTCAATGAGGGAATAGAGAATAGCCTCTATTTAAGGCTTGTTAGTTGTTAATCGCCATGACACCTAAGCATCATGCATGTATGAAATTCGGAGATACATCTATCACAGGTCCTCAACAAGTCAATATTCATCTTCTAATTAAATCGATTCCCACACTTTTCTTCCTATTCAATTTTGGGGTAAAATTATTACATTTGATTTAGCCAAAAGAATTAGATCTTTTCCGATATTTGCTAATTTCCATTTCCCAAAACAAACAATAGTACGTGTATGTAAAAATTATAGGTAAGTAATATTTTTCTAGCTAATAAATCAATCAATAAAAAATAAAATATTTATAACTATTGTTTATAAAAGATTTATAATAAAAGTTATAGAACATCCGAAACCTAAAGCAATCAACAATAAATTAATTTTGTATTTTTAGAAATAGAACATTCAAAACCTAAAAAAATAAAATATTAAATTTAAGTTATTAGTTGATATTGATTGAATTTTTATTGATTACCTGGTATTGTTAATGTATATATATCATAACCAATATGATTGGTCTAGACTTTCTATTTCTATTTTTATTTTTAAGTAATATTTCACATTAATCTCACAAACATTTTTAGTTATACATTTCCATTCTTAACAAATTTTAATCACTACATCAATTCTCTAATAGTTATGCTAAGTGTACACTAAAATCAGCCATCAAATCAGTCACTGATGCATAATACATATTAAAATACAAAATACATATATAGTTTAACTTATTCTTAGTGTGTATTTTATATTTTGATGTGTTGTTATATGAGTTAGAGTCTGACATGGCACTAACAATAGCTAGAATAGTTAGAGCTAATTGTAATCAACATAGTATTTATAATAGTGATAGCAAACTGTATAGACTAACAGAAATGAGAAATTCTTGGACTGTTTTGAGATCAAAGCTTAATCTCCAGTCACCAAATTCTTCAGCTTCATGAAGGTTACTTTCTGGAATTTTTTTTTATATAAATAAAATAAAAGGAATAATTACTGAAACAAATAAATCTGTGTAAATTTACCGTTTTGAACAATCAGTATAGTGCCGTGGGTGATCGGGGCAAGGTAGTGTTGCACCAGTGTCGCAGGGGATGGGTGAGGCATTGGTGGTTGGTGGGTGCAGGCCGAGTCACGCACTGGTTGGGCACGGCACTCGACAAGTGCATGTGTGCCGTTGGGGGGGGGGGGGAGTGACTGGTTTAAGCAGAGTGACGCGGCTGAGGGGCACGGCATTGGGCCAAGGGGCGGTGACGCCGCATGTCTCCGCGTGACTGGTGCAGGAGGGGGTGCCGTGGGTGTCCCCCGCGTTACTGGTTCAAGCCTTCGCCTATAAATGAAGGTGGTGGGAGCGGAACTCCTTTGCAACACCAAGACCGTTTTCTTTTTTCTCCAATTTGTGTAGTTTTGTAGCTTGTGTGTGTGTTGTGTTGGAGCTCTATCTTGGAGGAAAAAATAGTAATAAGCTGCGGAAAGGAACGAGCAACATGGCGGGCCAAGGCGAGCAACTCGAACGCGATGCGGATATCAACCGGCTCGACCGAACCCACCACGTGGCCGGAGCGATAGGATTCCAGGTTACTACGGTTAATTTGTCACGCTATAAGCATTTTAGCTATTTAATTTGTATGGTAGTTAGATATTAGCTTGTGGAGAGTAAAAAGAAAAGAAAAGAAAATGATCTAGTAATTATAATAGTTGCCGGCTGGCTTATGTAAGTCACGTAGCACGTATACTCAAGAGGGGGGTGAATTGAGTATTTTAACAACAATTAATATTTTTCGCGGAAGCTTAAATTACTTTGAATTTAAATGACTCAAATGCTTGTACTAGTATTTTTCCAAGGGCTTAAGTCAATTCTAAAGTACTTACAAGGATCTTGTACTTTCCAAAACACTTGTATAAATATAAATAACAAGAATATAAATGAGTTTGAGTTGAGAGAGATAATACACAACGATATATAGT
>JASCZI010212293.1:0-13917 GCA_036250425.1 Stylosanthes scabra
ATACTTTCACTTTGATAATTAATTAATATAATATTATTGATCTTAATCAACATGATATCTCCCCCTCATGGTAGTTCAAGTATCTATAAAAGAACTAGAAATCATACTTTATGAATAACTCAAATATTCATTAGTATATGGCCACAGTTTTTATGCAACGCTCCAAAAGCGCAGCGTACACATATATGACTACACTTTCATAAGTGTGGCATCTGATATAGAATTGATCACATTTTATATCTTATACTCACTGAAACGTGGCATAAGGCTTATGGCACACTTTTAAAGCTACGCTTTTTCTGAAAGTGTGGCTTTTGCTTTAACCTTAAAAAAACGTGCACATTGCTTAAAAGCGTGGCATTAAAGTTGACGCTTTTCTGCACTTATGGTACGCTTTTAAAAACGTGTCAATCGATATTTTATTTTTCTTCATAACTGCTTCTGGCAGATCAAAAAATTATCATAATCCATAATAATGAATTTATATGTGCTCCCATTAGGATGCAAACTTTATTGTAAAATGGTATTTTCAAGATCCATTACTTCATAATAAATATACGTAATCCTGCAGGGATTGACGCTTTAAATATTCAATAGAAACACCTCTCTTAGGTGATAATATTTTTCTTTTGAATTATTATTCAAAAGATCTTCATGATCTTTTAACATTGGGTACTCATTTTGATCGTACCACACTTTTCTTAATAACCATGTTGAATCCTTGAACAATTCCTTTTTGATGTGGAAGATCAGATTATTCCGCAACCACAGAGCATACTTAGAATTGAACCTTATTTTCCATGTGAACCGATCATATGTGATCATTCTAGATCCACATCAATTTGGTGTCTTCAGGACATACCAATTAATATTATAATTCAAGGTGCATGGTTCAATCTTAATGGTGTCTTCAGGACCCATTTAATCATCATGGATCTTATCTTTCAAGATCAACAATTCCTTCATAGATATATTAAGAGGAGATTTTGACATAATTAAAATTCATTACCTTGAATTTTCTCTTACTCAAGTTTAGAGCTCTCGTGCTTCAAAGTGAATAGATCAGAGTTTCGTGCTGATAACGTGTTATAAAACTGAAGCTATAAAAGAGAGAATAAGAGAAAAGCAAGAGAGAAAGCTAGAGAGAGCAAGAGAGAGAATTTCTTATTGATTTCTGAATATGAAAAATTTATGAAATCATAGCCCTATTTATAGTAAAAGATTTACTATTACATGAAAAGGAATGAACGGCTATGATTCATTTACTATGCAACATAGTAACTTGATTAGGAATGGACGGCCATGATTTGTTGGGTTACTATGCAAGTGCATAGTAACCGGCGGCTTAGCCGCCCTACTTGCTTATAACACTTTTAAATTACATAATCATTTTATTTTTCTTAGTTACCTTTTCATTTCATTGGGGGATCTTGGTTACAATATGAACAAGATTACACCCTATCACAAGTTCCCAATTTTCCTTATGGTTAGCGTAGGTGTATTGCGTAAGTCAAAATCTGTCATTAAAATTAATTATTGATGTATAATATGTATTAAAATATAAAATAAATATATAAATTAACTCATTTTTAGTATGAATTATATATCAGTTTGATTATTGATTTTAGTATGTAAATAGAATTATTTGTTGTTTTCGTTATTTATATATAATATTAGTAATAATTGAATATCTTCAAATACATTTACCATAAATAATAATTAAAAGATGCTAGGTACATTACATATTAAAAATTAAATACTAAATCAACTATTATATATTTATATATAAATAAATGTTAAAACAGTAAGTATGTTATATTAAAATTAAAAGATCACAGATTCACTTCTTGATTTTAATAAAATATTTTTTAATAAATTATATGATAAAGGATATTTTTGGAAAATAAAATTTAAACACTAACTATTTCATATTCTTATTAGAGTGCTGCTACATGAACAGCATCATATATTATTTTTAGTCATAAAATGACCAGCAAGTACATTTGCCGATGACTAAAAAATTTTAAACACACCAACAAAAGTTCATTTAATATATTGAGAACTCAAATGCTGGTTATTTCTGTTGGTTAGTGTAAATATGATCTATGCATCACTTTTAGTGAAAATATTTGGAAACCAATTTATTTTTTGATAAATTTTCCATTTTACCAATTCTCTTCTCCGATCCAATGCACCTGTCCTCCTTTCTCTATTCTTATTTAATCTATTAGACAGTATTCAATCCAAGCACCCAACAAAGAGGACAGAAATCACACCAAGAAATAAATAAATTAAACCAACTAATAATATGTCTTTTTCTCCTTTTAACCATAGAGATAACCAATGGCACCACATACAGGAATCTACGTATATATAATTCATAGACAGAGGAGAAGAATATATTATATTGAATATAATTATTGTAACAGAAAACGGGTGGTGTATGCATATAAGAATAATATAGAGTGAGTGGCTATGGCTATAGTAATTAACTAATTATTAATATGTAACATATTGTGTGTACACATTAACGACCAAGCCTTGAAGAATAGGCAACAGCATACATCGTATATTTATTGGAAAGCAACAAAAGCTTTCGCAATTTGCATTGTGTGCATCATATTCCGGATGAGAGGGAGAATCAAATATAATTTCCCTTCTATGTCTTATTGCCATGTTTGTGGGGTCTTCTTCTGTGTCAAATTCATAAAAGACAATTTGTGGAAGAATCAAAATCAAACTTAAATGAAGAGAAGATTATTTGCTCTTTTTTTGGTTCGATGAGGCAGCACTTCCACTTTTCAGAAACATGCATGCATTACGATGATAAATCAGATTGATATATATATATATATATATGGCTAAGATCTTCATCCATATCATCAAATTAATAAAGAGCCACGGATAAGGTTCCCTTAAACTGAATCGGATGCCGTAAAATGCGCATATGATGAAATTATTGATTGATTATCTTTGTATGTATAGTATGTGGTGGCTAATGCCATTATATGATCACTTTTTCAACTTCAATAATTATATACACGTGAAATAATGCAGTTTACCTCTCGATATATGATCTATAAAATAGATCCTCTATATATGAAGTTAAGTATCCAAAATGATCATTTCTTACTAAAACTCATCTGTTACTATATATATATATATTTCTGATTAATTATTAATCATTAAAATAATCAAATTTGTTATCCTAAAATGATTAAATTTGATATATTAAGATAATTAGATTTTTTACTATAGGATAATTAAAAAAAATTAAAAAGGACACTAAATGTGTACTTTTATATTAGTGTATAATGTATAACTAGCATCCCCGATTAAAGGTTTTCCTTCTTGTTCAAAATTAAAACAAGCTTGTTGCGTGTATATAAAAAATAAACAAAATCAACTAACTATGAGAATAGAATATATGTTATAAACTTATAATATAAGACTTATATTAAAAATGTGCAAAACAACACATTTATATATTTATATATGAATAATTCTATTTGCACATCAAAATCAATCACTAAAATCAATCACTAATATATAATACATATTGAAATATGAAATACACACTAAAAATGAATTAAATTACATATATATTTTATATTTCAACATATATTATACATAATGACTGATTTTAGTGTACACCTAACATCATTTTTTATATATATATTAAAAAAAAAGAATGCTAAAAATACAAATATATAATTTGGTGATTAATTTTTTATATCTACATCGTTAATTTTTGTTTTTGAAATTCAAATTAATATATATAATAGATATTAGATAGTCTTGCACTCTGATTGTGTTTGTTTAGATATATTTAGAAGGTAAACTACTCACCAACAAAATGCATATATAGTCAAAGTAAACTATATTAAAACAAGCATAGGAGGAACATTAATTAAAATAATAAAAAGATATTAGATTTGATGTAAGTAATAAAAATGCAATGATTGGCGTTAAGTAGAAAAGTGAGCTGGCTTGCATTAACATTTGATTAGCGTGAGCAGGTGAGCACTGCGCTGGCTACTTTACATTATTATTTTAATTATATTCGCATCTAACTTTAATTACGTGTCTATAATTAATTACTTTTTTTTTTCTTAAGTTAGGTTGGTGAGAAAGCTCAGCTAAGGACTTTTAATTTCGAGATCAGAAAATAATAAAAGTTTTTTTAACTTTCAATAATAATAAACAGTAGTCATAGTATATAAAACATTTTATAACTCGCTAATAATGTTTTGACATAAAAATGATGACTAATATAGTAGTTTTTTAGAATTTAAATAACATGTGCCTTAAGATTATAAATTAAAAAAATCTTTATTAAAAATATGAAGAAATTAAATTTTTTATATATTTATTTTATATTTATTAAATGTAAATATTTAAAATTTTTCAATAATAGTAACATTATCATGTGTCCTAAGACATAAGTTAGTTAAACTCATATTTTAAACTTTTATATTAAGAATAAAATTAATTTTGATACACTCCATCTGATAAAATTTTATACAATAATTTTATTTATACATTAAAATCAGTCACCAATATATAATACATATTTAAGTATAAAATATGCACTAAAAATGAAATAAATCATACATATATTTTGTATTTCAATATATATTATACATAATGGCTGATTTTGGTGTACATGCAGCTTAACTTAATAATATATATTATTATATA
Organism: Stylosanthes scabra; assembly: GCA_036250425.1. NCBI lineage: Eukaryota > Viridiplantae > Streptophyta > Magnoliopsida > Fabales > Fabaceae > Stylosanthes > Stylosanthes scabra. The sequence continues at coordinate 4,702 of JASCZI010212293.1, forward strand.
TGTAATTTCATATAATCATTATAAAAATTAAATACTTTTTTTTTTTTTTACAATCATTATGGATATTTTATGCGTTTTGTAAGTATGATTTAACTTAATATATTAATAAACACTTTAGTATATATTAATGTATGATTTTTTTTTGGTGTCTAATAATATTAATGTATGATTAATGATGGTAAAAATAATTAGAATATATAATAGCATGCATAAAAATAAAACAATGAGATTAGCATGTGATGGATGGCATGGGGTGATGCATATGCATGCATGCATGTTAGCTAGTAGATGTGGAATTGTATTATTGGTGGCAATCAATAGGACAAGAACAGGCCAACAACCCACGTGGCCAGTCCTTATCACTCAATAACACCGTAGAAAAAGTGACTACTCCTTTTTATTATTTTATTAATATATAATCATTGCTAATAAATACTTTTCTTTCTCCTACTATACAATTTTAAGGTCGATACGGTGACAATTTAATGTTTAGAAAATGTTTTTTAATTTTAGCTGTATATTTTTTTATTTTGATTTGAGTGTAGCTGTATATATATATAAATAGGTAGGCTAGATATACCAAAAAATCCAATCATTGTTACTAGTATAAAATATATATTAAAATATAAAAATATATTAAAATTGATTTAAATAACAAATGTATTTATATATTTGGTGGCTAAATTTAATTTATAAATAGTATTTATGAGATATAAAATTAAGATTAATCACTAAAATTATTAAATTATTATACTAAAATTAAAACATAGTTGACGTATATAATTAAAGTTATTATCTGTAAACAATAGAAAATATGTAGCTAATGTGTAAATAAATATATAAAAATGTAACTTTTTTAGGATTAAAAAATGTGATTATTTTATTTTATTTGGTTCGAGATAAATGGGCCCAGGCCTGTGTGGAGTTATCATGATAACTGCGCTGCCATATCGTTTGTCCCTTCCCTTATTCTGTAGTCTCTCCGTGGTTGTACTCTCTCTATATATTATTCTTCAATTTTATTTGACCATAATTTACAGTGGTTGGTTATTCTAGAACACTCTATTCCATATACATTGACTACTAATTATAATATTTCATAGTTAATTTTGAGTTATCTGAATGGTGCTTTCTATTTTCTTAACTTTATATTATCTACCATAATCCATTCTCGATTCTTCTTTTGATTGATTGTTGTGGGCAAGCATGACTTCTTCAAACATTATAGCAATAGTCAATGTGGCTTGCTTATAAGTCTAATTTTCTTGCATGTTTTTATCTATTTATTATCTAATAATTTAACAAAACTAATTTTAAAATTACATTATGATAATTCTTATATCTCGTGTGGTTTAGATACAGCATGTAGCTAATTTCTTTTTGTTATTGTTATATGAATATGTTACTGAATATGTAGGTTCTTTTAATCAAATATAATGTTAGGTCTCATTTCAGTTTCTTTTTTTAGGTTTTTTAATTTTTGGAAGGAAGTCAAGAAAGCAGATAATTATCTAATTGGACATATTATGTTAGAACTAGAATTAAGGGATATAGAAATTAAAGAAAAAATTGTGTATTTTTTTATTGTATAAATTATAGTAGAAAAATAATTTGGTAATTGATTATGATTGAAGATGAAGATGAATTAGAAAGAACAATTTTCTTTATTTCAAGTGAAAGAGATAAAACTCCTAATGAACCAAAATTTAACAATTTATAATTTTTTTATTCAACATAATAATATTAGCTTCTTATATATAATATTAGAGTACTAAGTAATTCTAATGGACTTATCTAATTGGCCCATGGCAACATAGTATATCCGAAGAAATAAGAATTACTTACAATACAAAATGTGAGTTCTGATGTGTCCAAGGAAGTTTGATTTTAGAATTTAGAGTGATATCTACTGGTTGGTTTGAATGACAAAAAATTGAGGTTCCTAGCTGGATAAACCTGTCAAAATGTGAAATTATTAATGAAAACGAGAGAAAAGAAGAATGTATTGTCTATTGAGAGCAAATTAAAGGCACCAACGCCATTGTAGAGACAAGCTAAGTCACAAGATAGGGCAACGTGTTTTAATCCCTACCAATATAGAGAGAGCAGTAGAGCACCACGTGCTTTAATTTCATTCTTTCAATTTGGAAAATAATTCACTTCATTACATCACGGATGAGCACAATTGAGAGAGTAACCCATCATTATGTGGTTCACTTTATTAGACTCTGGACCAATTCATCACAAGGGCAATGCAAGAAAAATAATTGCCATGTTTTCAAAACTAGATTATTAAATGATGTTATGTGCTTCATTAATCATTATACATATCTATAGTTGAAAAATGTGCTATCTTGTATACAAGTAATGTATCAATCACATATTCACAGCACAACAGCATAAGCTGAGATTGAATTTTCCCCCTTCATATATATATATATATAACAACTCATGAACTGAATTGAATGCTTCAATACTACTGCTGAAATTGAATGATGACTCGAACATATTCAAAATGAATAAAAGGAACATGACTATATATATTACAACATATAACAAACTGAGTGCTAATGAATTGTGTAAAAAAGGTTGCAATCTAATCCTGGGAGAACTAGGATCCATTTGCATGCTCTTCAAGATTCAAGAAGGCTCTGAGTTTGAGGATTCTTGCCCCAAGCCCTCTCCTTCCACAACATCTCCACTTCATCAAATGTCAACCCTTTGGTTTCAGGAACATACACAGCCACAAACAGAAATGCAAGCACGGCTATGCCTGCTATGATCAAGAAAGTAGGACCAGTTCCTGCAACTGCAGCAACTGATAGAAATGACTCTGCTACAATCAAATTCGAAACCCAATTCACAGTCGCTGACATGCCGCCGCATAATCCCCGGTATTCTTCCGGATATACCTCTGAGTTTACTGTCCAAGGCACAGTCCCCATCCCTGGTGAGAAGAATGCTATATATAGGGCCAATCCTAAAACTGCAAGCCACCCATATAAACCATTTTCAGATGATTGCTTGAAAAATGATATGGACAGGATGATCAGAGATACAATTACTCCTCCTAAGCTATAGAGGGACAGTTTTCTTCGCCCTGTGTGGTCGATAAGGTAGATGCCAAGAATGGTGCCGGCAGCGTTCAAGCCGGCAACTATAAGGGACAGCAGTAGAGCCAACTCATTAGAGCGGAAGCCAGCCATTTGCACAATCGTTGGGCTGTAGTACATCACTGTGTTAATGCCTGTAAACTGCTGAAAAGCCTGCACAATCAACAATCATAAGCTTTGTTAAGAACCCGTTTCACTCATGCATTGTTGCTAAAGATCAGCACAATATGGGGTAACAATTGAAGGAATACTATTTAAGTAGTTTATCATTTAAGCATTTTGTTCACAGCATGTTTGCTTGATTAGACTTCTGTTTAAGTTGGCATGAAATCATTTGTCCCAGAAACTTAAGCCGATAGAATGAAACACCGAATAGTTATATCTCTTAAATGTCAGGAAAATTGTCATTTCTTTGTTTTCATATCTACTACCCTAATTTAAGCAAATTTCAGAGTAATCATGGTTTCATATAAGCTCAACATTTGCCTTGTATTTCAAGAAAAATGAGTAGCTTCACAACCAATCTACTTATTAAATTGCACATCTCTTACCTGCAGTCCAGCTCCAGCAAGGAATGCTAATCGGATCTCTTTAGACTTGAAAACATCCCAGAATCTGATATCATTCCTTTTGTGACGGTCTTCCTCCTCCGACTGAACAGAAAGTGAAGCAACTTCGTCCTCCAAGCGAGCAGCATCATAGATATTTGCAAGCACATCAATGGCTTCCTTTTCCCTGTTCTGCACAAACACATGAAAACAAAACAAAAAAACAGACTCAAAATGTTAAACGAGAGCCTGTGAAGACAAAATGTAAGAAAATCGTGAGACCTTCATAAAGAGCCATCTTGGGGATTCAGGCAAGAAGAGCATGAGGCAAAACTGAACTACAGCTGGCACACCTGAAACTCCGAGCATCCAGCGCCACGTGCCAGGAACCTTCTCAATACATTAATCAGTTAAACAAGAGGAATGCTACATGGCCATCAATTTCAATTTATTCTAGTCATTATTTAACCATCAACGTTGAAAACTATGATTGAGTGTTTAGAGTTGATAACTAGAAATGATGGTTAAAATAAATTAAGATCGATGAACAACTAGCATTTCTCGTTAAACAGTTGAATGAAAAGAAAGAAAGAAAGGATCGAAAAGGTTAAAGAATGAATGTAGAGATACCTGTGTGAAAGCAAGGTTTATGAGGTAAGAAAGGAACTGTCCACCGGTGATCATAAGCACATTAGTGCTGACTAGGCTTCCTCTTATTTCGGAAGGTGACAATTCCGCGATGTAAACGGGAGCGGTGACGGAGGCTACGCCGACTCCGACACCGACGAGAAGGCGTCCGATTATGAGAATGTAAGGATCTGGTGCGGCAGCCATGACAAGCGCTCCAACCGTGAAGATAACATCAGCGGTCAGAGTTGCCCTCTTTCGTCCGTACGCATCGTTGATCCAACCGCCTGCTGCTGCGCCAAGAATTGCACCTGCCACAGCCATGCTCACGATTGTTTCCTGACACGAGTTCAATTTGAAGTTTGAAGTAACTAATTTGAATGATGGTTGTTAATTTGAGTATGTATGTATGTACCTGTAGGAAGTTACTTTGTTTGACCTCTTGAAAATCGTCTTTAATGTAGAGAAGGGCGCCGGAAATGACTCCGGTGTCGTAGCCAAAGAGGAGGCCCCCGATGCTGGCGACGGCCGTGAGGCCCAGAATGTATGGATTCTTGATGACGGAGACTTTCCTTTCGGGGTACATATCCAGATAACCGGAGCTTCCGGGCCCGGGCCCGGGCCCGGGAGTGGAGATGGATATGGTCATGGTGTTTTGTTTAGAAAGGGAAAACAGAAGTGATTAGCAGAGCAGAGGTGAGAGTAGTGTATGTATGATGGGAATGGGATCAACTTGAAACGCTGACTCAGCGCCATCCTTTCTTCCCTCTATCCAATCTCAATAATATTATAACCACCAACTTGATTAGTAAAACATAAAACAATTACTACTATTTCTATCTGGATAACCATTCAACATTTGGTGGGACTGAGACTGGAACATTCAACCTGAATAACACAGGAAATCATTTTTCTTCTCCGCTTACTTGCCACACTAGTCTTCAAAATATAGCGTCACATGTTTGTTTTCAATAAAATAAAATATTGTTTATAATTATTTTATTAACATGTTTAATTTGAAAATTATATGATCATTATTAAAATTTGGATTTTATCATTTTCTTATCGTTGTTACTCCAAAATTAGATATATTATTCTTAATACAGAATACATTCACACCAAAGTTTTATTAAATTGAAATGACAATGTCAGTTTCGAAATAGCCTTATCTTTTTTCTTTTATTTTTACTGCTATTTCTATTCCAATAGATTTAGTGTATTTACAGATATAAGTAGTTACTACTTACTAATGTCTTAGTTAAATTATATCTTTTGCATGTCCAATTTAGGAGGAAACTACAGCAAACCCAACAGCAGTGTAAAAAATAATAAAAGTGTGCTTGTAATAAAAATCTAAATATACTCATTTCCATTTTCCAATGCAAGCCTGATACACCATTGCAGGGGAAGTGAATTACATTATATTTCTGTCCTCCTATATCCTCAAACTAGAAAATCTTACTGTGACACATTATTTTCGACATGCCAATATACATACATATACAAATACAAGATATACCAATAAAACCTAATTAAAACGCATATATATGTAAATACAGTAGTAATAATGAAGATAACATACACCCGCTTGCATAACTACATTAACTAATCACTAAGAAGGTTTCTTGTATCAGCATTCTTGCCCCAAGCTCTCTCCTTCCATATGACTTCCACTTCGTCAAAAGTCAACCCTTTAGTCTCCGGAACGCAAGCAAGCACAAACACAAAAGCAAGCACGGTTATACCCGCAAGGATGAAGAAGGTGGGACCAGTTCCCAAAGAATCAGCGATGCTGAGGAAGCTCTGAGACACTATCAAATTTGAAACCCAGCACACGGTGGCGGACATCCCCCCACAAATGCCTCTGTATTCCTCCGGGTATATCTCCGAGTTGACGGTCCACGGGACGGGCCCCATCCCCGGCGAGAAGAATCCAATGTAAAGGGTTAAACCCAAAACCGCGAGCCATCCGTACAACTGGTTGTCGGATGACTGGTTCATGAAGGCGAAGGAGAGGATTAAGAGAGAGGTGAATACTCCTCCTAAGCTGGAGAGTGCGAGTATCTTCCTTCCCGCGTGATCAATCAGATATATTCCAAGAATGGTGCCTGCTGCATTCATGCCGGCAACAATGAGGGAGATTGTTAGAGCCAACTCATTGGAGTGGAATCCTGCCATTTGTACTATCGTTGGGCTGTAGTACATCACTGTGTTGATACCCGTAAATTGCTGGAAAGCCTGCGAACAACTCTCATTCTTAGTATTTAATTACCAGAGAAATGATAGATGGACAAATGTACTGTTTAACTATAATTACCTGGAGTCCAGCTCCGACGAGGAAGGCCAGTTTGATTTCCTTTGATTTGAAGACGTCAGCGAAGTGGATATTCTTCCTCTTCTGGCGCTCTTGCTCTGACTGAGCAGTTAGGAAGTCAACTTCATCTTCTAAGCGAGCTAAGTCGTAGATCTTAGATAGAACATCAACGGCTTCGGTTTTCCTATTCTGCAAGAAACATGGAGGGAGTATTGAGTTTGTTACATTTGAAGGAAGAAGGCAATCAATAAATCAATATGATATAGTACAATTTTTTTAATAAAAGTCGAATTCTGTATTATCCACTGATCTCATGGACTAAAATGGAGTTTAACTCAAATTCATATACATGCGTACCTTCATGAAGAGCCATCTAGGGGATTCAGGTAGAAAGAGCATGAGGACGAACTGAACAACTGCAGGGACAGCAGAAACACCCAGCATCCACCGCCACGTGCCGGGGACTCTGGTAAAAGCAAGGTTGACGATGTACGAAAGAAGCTGGCCACCGGTAATCATGAGGACATTGGTGCTGACCAAAGAGCCCCTGATTTCGGAGGGAGATGCCTCGGCGATGTAGACAGGGGCGGTGACAGAGGCCACGCCCACGCCCAAGCCAACAAGAAACCGCCCTAATATGAGAACGTAGGGATCAGGTGCGGCCGCCATGCCGATGGCACCGGAGCCGAATATGACGTCAGCAATGAGGGTTGCCTTCTTCCTGCCGTAGAAGTCGTTGACCCAACCACCTGCCGCAGCTCCAAGAATGGCTCCTGCAATGGCCATGCTGACTATTGTCTCCTGCAGGAAATTGCTGTTCCTAACTTGCTCAAAATCATCTTTTATGTATAGAAGTGCTCCTGATATCACTCCTGCATTTTCATTCTCAATCATTTTAGTACCAGAAAGCATGGTTAACTAACAAAAGTAATCATTACCCAATTTTATATTTTTTTAAGAAACAAAACATTTCAAATCTAAAAAAATACAACATTCATTTGTTCGCGAAAGAAGTATTCATGTCAGAGGGAAGAAATACCTGTGTCGTAGCCAAAGAGCATGCCACCAATGCCAGCAACGGCGGTGAGTCCAAGAATATAAGGATTCTTGAAAAATGACATCTTCCTGTCAGGGTACAAATCAAGGTACCCTGAGCTTCCTGGGGTGGATTGCATTGTCATCTTTCAAAATGCAACCTAATTAATTAACCTAACCAATAATCCAAATAATCTGATATCTATGAATTACGATTCTTCTGAGATGGGGATTATTAATTAAGGATCATGCATGGAGCGATGATCATGAGAGGGAAACGTAACCTAAATTATATATATAATAGAGTTGATTTTGATGAGATGATAACCTAATTAACGAAATTGGGTAATTCAAGTTTGATAGAAGAGATATGTGATACCCAAAAAGGTTAGCTTAGGAGCGAGACCAGATCAGATTTTGTTACTTCTTGTTGTATTTTTGTTTGGCTAAGAAAAGAATCGGAGATATGCATATTATTGCCTACAATAATAATTTGGACAATATTTCATTACCATTAATTTAAAGAGAGGGAGAGAGGCTCTAGCTATGTGCCTCTTCAGACTCACCATCATTATTTGCATGCAATTTCCTTCTTTTTTTTTGGTTATGCTGTTTTTTTCTTCCTGTTTTATATCACAAATATTGTTTTTGCACCATCTTATTTTCCTTCTTAATTACCAGCCATATGCCTTAAAAATTAGCCCACTAATGTTTGTTAAAACAATGTTACTTCACAAGAATTGTAACTTCGTCACGGTTGAAAACAAAATCAGTTATGTTCAACGAAGTGTTGAACTGCATTTTGTGTATTAGAAATAATCAATATGGACATATTGTATAAATTTGTTTTATAATACTTATCACTTTTTATTTCTTAGATAAATTAAACTTATAATGTTAATGGTTGTTTTTTTTTTCAATTATAAGAATCAATTTCCCATACTATTTAAACCATCACATTATGAATAGAGGGGACTCTATTATATGGATTCATTCGATGTGAATGAAAGTAATTATCATGAATAATTTAGATCCTTAGAAACAAGAACCGCAATCTCGAACGTTTTGACTGTACTTTTTGGAACACCGTGTCCTCATCCACAGGAAGCAGTGACAAAAATTACTGCATAATTATTTTGGGGCAATTTACACAAGTAAAATAAATAACTTCTAATATTACTCATATACAATATTTAAAAGAGTGTTACTAATTTACATTTTTCTTAGTATTTACAAATTGTTGCAAGTAGGGGAGAACTCCACACTCCTACAAAATCATTTTTATTTGAGCGATCTTGTATGTGTATTTTTTTTTTATAGTGAATCGTGCTAATTTACCATGAACCTGCAGGGAAAAAAAATTGTCCGAGGTTGTTACTAATTGCAACGATTCTCTGTGGGGGAATTTTTTTTTCCTCGATACATACATTACTCACAAAATTTTTAAATGGAGGTAAGGTAGAAAAACAATAAATAAGATTACTTTCAACATAAATACAAACTTCAACACAAATACAAAGATAAAAGTAAAAAAAAAAAAAAAAAAAAAAAAAAAAAAAAAAAAAAAAAAAAAAAAAAA
>JASCZI010212293.1:13993-25836 GCA_036250425.1 Stylosanthes scabra
TGTTGGAGGTTGTTGCTTATTTCAACATATAATTGTACTTAGCTGCTAATTGCTAGTTGCAAAGTATAATTGAATTCTATATTGTGTCTTATTGTTATTAGGCAATTACTATTGTGTAGAATGAATCATGTATACAGACCTCTGTCACTAATTGATAAGTGAATATCTTTTTTCAGCAATAACGCAAAGTGACATTTTCTGAAGCATCTAGTGTTTATTGGATTAGTTCCAATCACTTTTAAAAGCAGTTTTTATTAGGGTTAAAAAAATTTTTTGAATTAAGGATTAAAATAATGAATACATATATTATTTTTTATTTAAAAAATGTGAAAATAAAAATTATTTAAATACGAAAATTATGTTTACAATCTTTAAAAAAGAACTCAACTGATTTAATTGATAAAATATAAAAAGTAACATTTTTTTTAAAAAATATTCTAATCGTAATGTGAAAGTGGGAAATGCATTTAACATTTTTTTTTCATGAAAGTACAAATATGCATATAAACATGTACATGCTAACATCTACCCGGGTTTTTTTTTTTAAGTGTTCAGTGGGTATTCTTATAATAAATATTATAGTATTTTTATATAGTAATAATCAGGATTTAATTTTAAGAAGGGGATAAATAAATTAAATAATAAAAAAAAAACCATGTAACACAAATGTCAAATAGGTGATTTTTAAAAATTATAAAATAATAATTTTAGGTATACATCTATTTTACTTAATCAAATTCAACTAAATTATTTATTATATGTTAAATAGAAAATTATTTCGATGTCAAATAAAAATTCATTTTGATGCTATTTTTTGTGTTATTTGATACTAAAATGATATTTTATGAGTTGATTGAACTTGGTTGGTCAAAATAGATATACAAATAATATTATTGAATTTAAAATTTTTTGTTTTAAATACTATAAAAAATATAAAAGTCATTAAATCTATATGTATTTATTATAATTCTATATTTAAATATTTTGTAATAAATAGATAAATTATGAAAGAGTTTTATGAATATTATTTAACCTTAAAAATTTTAGAATTAATTTATATGTACCACTATACACCTCCATATATTCATTGTCTTCTTTTTTTTATTTTGATTTCTATGTTGAGATAAGCTATAAGTAAATATTTCCATGCTATCATATGTTATATTCATTTTCTTTGTAAATTTTTTGTGCTGATATTTATATTTTTTGTGTTGTAAATAAAATATATGGAGACATACAATCGTACATATAGCATTATCGAAAATTTTAATTTGGCAAGCCATACAAAAAAAAAAAGGCCAGCACATGGTGGCCAGCACATGATTAATCATGTTACTTCATGGCCCGATCTAGAACGAGAAAAAATGGGAGAATAAGGCCCAAACTCGGATCTATATTTAATCACCTAATAATTAAACGAGTGGTAATGAAAGTAATTAAAAACCAAGGTTAAGAGAACCGGACTGATCATTGAATCGGTAGAGTGATTAGTTCAAGGGTTTAAAGATTTGACCGAGATCGAACCGTGATCTCATCGATTTACTTAAATATATAATAAAATAATTTAAAATTATTATAAAATTATTAAAATATAATATTATTATTTTTTCAACTAAAAACAGCAAAAAACCAATCCGATTTTACCGGTTTATCGGTTTTGACCAGTTTGACCGATTTTTTTACCGGTCTTTTATCAATCGATTTTTATCATGAACCAGACCGAACACGAGACCGTATCCCAGTTTTTCTGTCGAACCGGCTGATCAGATCCGGTTTTCAAAACACTGTTAAAAACTAATCATAAATGCTAATGAGGGGACATCACTGACTACATCTGCTACAATGCTCAGCCCGAGAGGAAAGCAATGTGCGTCAGCCATACGGATCCACAACGCAAGAACCAATAAAAAGCTACCAACTAAACATCTAGAGCAAAATAAACATCTACATATTAGTAATCGCCTTGTTATTATTGGTGTAAATTTTTTTATATAAAGGGTCAGTTGGATTGGCTTTTGAAAAAAAATCTTTTTTATCTATATCTTATTTAAAAAGATTTTTTATTAATAGAAATTGCATTTTGTTTTGTTTTTTTAAAAAACAACATCTTAATAGCTTTTTAAAAAAAGCACATAATTTACTTTTTTTTAAATAAAAGTACTTTTTTGAGAAATACATCAAAATATACAAATTTGATGAAAAGTATTTTTTTAAATAAAAAAAAATATTTTTTTCTTAAAAAAAGTCAATTTAAACAAATACAAAGTATGAATGAATATTATTCATGGTGTACGTTGCACTTGTTTTCTTTGGAATTTTAATATGATAATAATGGCATGTCCTTTTTATATTAATAAGGCTACTATTTACATATAGACTGTAAAAATATTTTTTTTAAAAAATTTATTTTGTCACAATGTTCTCTAAAATGCTTAATATTATGAAAGTAAATATTAAAAAATAAAAAAATACTGAAAACAAGAAGTAAAAATTAAAAATATAAAATAAAAAAATTAAGAAAATTAAAAAATAATTAAAAATAAGATAAGAATTACTAAACTTAAATCATCTAAAAGTAAAAATTAATATATTAAACTTCATATTCTAAAAGATAAAAAGTTATTCAATTCATAAATAAATTCAACAAATATTAAAGAAATATTTAATTAATAAATTTAGATATAAATATATAAAATATTAATATTAAAGATAAAATAATTATTTAGCTAGAATGATAATATTTTTAAATAAAAGTAACACTTTTTTAAAACATATGATTTACTCATTTTGATGAGAAAAGGTTAGTGATTTGAATGCAATGTAATTCCTTTTGCTGACAGTAACATAGAGTATGCTAGTAATACATGGTTTCAGCGATTCTTTTTTATCGAAATTTTCATGATCACACTGCCAAACTAATTTTGCTAACAAGCTCTAGCCTAGTAGGTGCTATAAAGTCAATTTTTACTATGATTATTAGTTTATTACAAAGACAAAAAAAGAAGAAAAGTCTAAATTGATTCAGTGACTCTAGAGTATATGATGCAATAAATGACTAAATACAAATGTTAATACAAATTTTCCTCATATTGAGTTACACTAAATACATATTTATTTTCCCAGAAAATCCAACATTTTTTACCCTGCAGCTTCGTGGTAAATTAACACGATTCACTGCCAAAAAAAAAAAAAAAAAAGTAATATGACTTCTATGGTGGCTCATTCATTTGGGTGGCATTGAAGGCCAAAATAAAGTAATCAATGGCCCATTGCAAGATAACTACAATCTCGATTAAACTCTTAAAATCTTTTAATATTATAATTTTTAATGAATTAACTGATTTTATAAAATTTGTACAAAGTTAAACGATTTTACACTTTAAATCTTTCTATGATTTCATATTTTTACATTTTAATTTATTTTTTGATTTCACATAAAATCTCAATTTTCTGTATCTTGGTTCCAAGAGTGTGTGCGCCCATAAGTGATAAGTGAGATTGATTTAGGTTGGAATCAACGGAAAAAAAATTATCTAACGTTATTAAATTTATAAAATGATAAAGTAATAGATTAATCACTTTGAATTTATAATATTTATTATATGTGAGTTTTACTATTTTAATTTAAAATTGATTAGAATATTTTCTTTCTTTAAATTGATTAATAATTTTAGAGAAACTTGATCATACAAGTATGAACACATTAACCACGCTGGGTTAGGCAGCTTGCCAAAGTAACAAAGGTAATTAGAAATCCTATATATACATTTAATGAGTTTATACTATTTTGTCAATAATTTCTTTTTGTACACATTATAAATAAATAATTCATTATATCATTTAAGCATGACAATGAGAACACCCACATCTTACATGATAAGGTGACATCGGATCCTGTCTAGCGTCTTGGCCAATTTGATTGTTACATGCATCATTTTTGTGTACACACTCTTATATAATTTATTTATACATATAATTAATTTCTTTTTAGTATATAATAATAAGTGAAATAGAAATGCAAAATAATCTAAATTAAGGTAACGAAGGAGTTCACATTATGTGTTGCGTTGTAGAGAAACGAGGGAAAGGGATCAGAGTTGAGCCAAAAATGGAAATGGAAGAACAATTCAGTTGAAACCTTGTGGCAACGACACGAAAACAATTCTTGTCGTAAAAGCCGAAAATAATGTTACAAATGCATCCAAGAAGAAGTGTCCAGAATGATTTACATACTAAATTTAACAACTCTTGATATTCTCTATAAAATCCTCATCTCGTTGCTTTCTCTTTTCCTATCTCACACAGATAGAAGATCACTCAAGTTAGCAACAATGGTGGCTGATATGGGCATGGCCATTCAGGCAGGAAGTTCTGATTATTTGATAAAGCATCCGGAACGTAGAATTAGTTTCTTTCAAAACTCTTACATTGTTGGAATTTCTCTTGCTGCTGGCATTGGTGGCCTTCTCTTTGGTTATGATACTGGTACATACATACACACATTTTAAATATAACAATTTAATAATTAATAATAACAATATCTTATAACACAAATGCTATTTTCACATTGAAATTCAACCACCAAATCAATCACCAAATATTTATGTATGAATACATGTAATGTATTTATATTTTATATTTTATACTCGTGATTGATTTAGTGGCTGCTTTTTAATCTTCAGCTAACAAAACTCATGTCATAAATATCCGGTTCGATTTAAATTTTAGGTGTGATATCTGGTGCTCTCTTGTATATAAATGAGGATTTCGAACATGTCAAGAAGAGCTTTATACTTCAGGTAAAAATATATTTTTAATTTACTATAATATAATGGGAAGGTCTACTATGAGGATATTATAGCTATCTTCTAATGAGGACATTTGTCTAATCCAATGAGTTGTTGACACATGGCATTATTGAGCATAGGAGCATGTGCCTGCCATAAATTCAGAATGACCCACTTTCCACTTGTCACCTAATGATAAGCGTAACTCATGTGTCATTATTAGAAGACCAGAATGTGGCATCATGCTAGAATTTCCCTAATATAATACATGATGATTATGATATGAAAAAATAAGATTAGATGATTGTATTATTTTGTGTGACACATGCAGGAGATAATTGTAAGCATGGCATTGGCGGGAGCAATATTCGGAGCTGCCATAGGTGGTTACATAAATGATTCATTAGGACGTAGGATTGCGACAATAACAGCAGATATTAGTTTTATTGCTGGATCAGTGACGATGGCTGTGGCACCAAATCCAATTGTTATAATAGTGGGGCGTTTTTTAGTTGGGTTAGGTGTAGGTTTTGCTTCCATTACTGCTCCTTTGTATATTGCAGAAGTGTCACCATCTGAAATAAGAGGAGGATTAGTTAGCGCCAATTGTCTTATGATTACTGGTGGCCAGTTTCTTTCCTATGTCATCAATTATGGCTTGACCAAAGTAAGCTTCACTCACTTCCTATCTAATAATAATAACAAGAAGAAAAAATTAATTCTGATACACTTCACACGCGTACATAACGGATGTAATTGGACAATTGTGTAATTAAACTCTAATTAATAAAAATAGTAAACCTATTTGGGTTGGTCATTCATCCGCTTAGACAAGTGTCAAGAGCATCTTATATGGAGTCCGAGCTGCTGGTGGATCGAATGCCATGGAATACTAAAAATGAAATACTTTTGTTCTTCAATTATAAACATCTAATTATGTATTGTATATGCAGGTTCCAGGAACATGGCGTTGGATGCTTGGACTTGCAGCTACACCGGCCGTTGTTCAATTGGTTCTCATGATGTTTCTCCCTGAGTCCCCTAGATGGCTCTACTATAAGGTCTAGCACATAACATACTTGTTGGTTTCTTTATATTCAATATATATATGTATATATAACACTTGATGATTCCTTTAAACTTGCAGAATAGGAAGGAGGAAGCTACCAATGTGCTTGCGAAAATTTACCCATCGCCTCGATTGGAGGACGAAATAGAGATTCTGGAAGCTCACTTGGAGGAAGAACGCAACAAAGAGGTCAAAGTTCAATACAGCGATGTGTTCAGACAGAGAGAAATCAGATTAGCATTCATCTGTGGAGCTGGACTTCAAGCATTCCAACAATTTGTTGGAATCAGCATTATAATGTATTATAGTCCATTAATCATCCAGATGGCAGGCTTCAAATCTAATGAAAACGCTTTGTCCTTGTCACTCGTTATTTCTGGATTGAATGCTGCTGGCACAATCTTGGGCATTTACCTGATTGACATTACAGGCAGGAAAAAGCTCGTTCTCGGTAGCTTGTCGGGCGTGGTTGGAGCCTTGATAATCCTCTCTGCATCTTGTTATGTTATACAACATGGAAACACAAAGCATGTTTATGGAATCCTTGCCATTGTAGGTTTGGGAATATACATATTGTTCTTTGCACCGGGAATGGGGCCAGTTCCATGGACTTTGAACTCAGAGATATACCCTGAAGAATACAGAGGGCTATGTGGTGGAATGTCAGCAACAGTAAACTGGATTAGCAGTGTGATAATGTCAACTAGCTATCTTTCATTGGTGGACGCCATTGGACTTGGCCAAAGTTTCATGGTTCTTTTGGTAATAGCCGTTCTTGCAATAATTTTCGTTATATTCTATATGCCAGAAACAAAAGGATTGAATTTTGCGGAAATGTCAAAACTTTGGAAGGAAAGAGCCTACGGAAAGAATAAAGATAATGCCAGCCATGTTGAGAAAGCAAGCAAATGATTCTTCTATTCTTTGTTAAAATATACACTAATCATTCATTAGGTAAAAGCTTATTTGCGGGATCTTCTTCTATGAGGCCAATGGTGTTGTTTACATGCTCCAAGTCTCCAAAAAAATTTCTTGAGCCTAGGAAACTATTTTAGTAGTAATGGGTAAAGAATGTAAGCTATATATTAAAAGCTGTCAACTAGATCAAACTATTAATGGATTTGTTCAAAATTCATGCCTTTCTCAATTACAATTTTTACTGTGACTCGCAATTTAACCTTGACTAAATTCTAAAGATAATTAGAAAATGCCAGCATACAGAAAACTAAGGTTGTTTTCTAAAGCTTATGCTTGGATTAATAAAAATGTCAGCATACTTTGCACAGTATATACTTTTATGATGGACTTTTGGAAGTGAATGGGACTTGGAAGGAAGAAACAAAAATGGAGGATGACGCTGCAATGAAACATAGCTTTCAAATTTTAAATTCGGAAAAGTTGGTGAACCAAATATAGCTAGTGGTAAAGCATGCCCAATTTGGAGTTAAGCTAATGAAACTATGAAAGGAACAAGAGTCAACTTAAAGGGAAAACCTAAATTTACATTTTTAAAGCATAAAAATTAAATAAGCCTGCCGTTACAGGAAATCCAATTAAATAAGTTCTTTTTCCTGCTTAAAAGCAGAAAACCAAAATTGAGGGGCAAAAAAGGTACATAAAAACGTCAGACGTTATTTGAGTCTCACTTGGCACTCAAAGTAGGAAATTGGCCAGGATCTTCTATGGCTAGAGCTCTTTCATAGCCAGCTGCATAGCCACCACCATATCCCCCTCTTCCACCACGGCCCTGGCCGCGCCCACGTCCACGCCCGCGCCCACCTGAGTTATAGTAATTCTCACCTTCTGCCGGCTTCAAAAACTCATTAATGCTGACAGACTAACAACATGAAACCAATCAGCCAAAAAAGCACAAGTCAGAACAGCTGGGCAGGGAGTAACTGTGAAAACTTTCCTACATGAAATTCCCCTTCAGTGCAATAAAATAGGGAACCAATACAAACAGGGTTGAATATTAAGCCTATAAATGGGTGAAATTTTCACTAAATGAAAAACTGAAGCTGAAAAATGTTAAACAATTTGTTTTTAAATGTAATAGCAAACATAGAAAACGCAACAAACCATACCTTCTTGGATTTCTCTTCCTTCTCAAGAGCCTCTTTGCGCTTATCCTTATCGGATCCCTGGACAGAACAAAAGATGCAATTGATGTTATGGCATCCAGAAAGTATTGCAAATTTAATATATAGAAGAGAAATGTAGAGCCAAAAAATTTACCAGTTTTATAAAGATGTCATCATTGTCTTTCTTGCTTGACAGCTGCTGCATAGATTCAAAGACTTTTGTATCTACCTTCCTCTCCTCAGTCTTGAGTGCTTGCAAGGCCTTCCTTTTCTCTTCCAGTACTTTTTGATATTCTTCCAGAGTCATTTCCTATAAAAGAGATCAATATCACCCAAATAATGGGCTTAAAAAGAATTAATGAACACAATCTATGGAATTATGTATATCATATAAATTTTAAAATATGTCAATGATGGAAATATTTAGAACACCCAAACACTTTCATTCAATGAGAAACTATAATAGAAGGGTGGATGGGGGCAGGGAGGACCGCCAGGGTTTGTGTTTGGGGTGTTGGAGAAGGGAGCGGAATGGAAAGCTTCTAATGTTAAATTTTGAAATTTTAGAATAAAAACCCTCGTTTCTGTCCCCCCTTCTCCAAAATCCATATTCCCAATCCCAAATTACACATATATTTACAAAAAGGACAAACTTCATTGGAATGTGAGTGTGTGTGTGAGAGGAGCATGAGATAAAACAGAACAAGTACCTTATCCTCAGCTTCTTTTTCTTCTGCTTCATTAGAAGGATTCTCCTTATTTCCCTCTGCAGCAACATCATCCTCACCAGAAGGCTTGTCATCGTCCAAATTCTTTCCAGTTTCATTCACTTCCTCGGCAGCTCTAAGTAAATTTAAAAGGAAAAGAAATGCGTCAAGGATTGCCATCAGAATTATTAAGTGCATTGTTGCAACATGGGAAACTTACGGAGCAAGTTCTTCAGTTTGACTTCCCCAATTTCCTCTCCCAGAACCTTCCCGTTTGAAATCACTTCTGTATAATAGAACAAGAAACATAAATGGAGGAATCGAAAGTCAAAATAATGAGTGCTTAGTCCATAGTATAACATTCACCCGCGGCCAGTCCCACTGCGGCGCTCAAATACTCTGCGAGGGTGCCCATCTTCACCACCTTCTCCATTGCTGAAGCCTCCACCACGCCCCCCACGACCTCCACGGTAAGGGCCTCGGGGCCCACCGTAACCATGCCTCTCTGAGGGCTTCCCGGTGTCTCCTTCAAGAGCACCTTGACCAGCTGGGGCAGCAAATGAGTTCTCATCACCGAAAGTATCACGGTTGAAGCCACCAGCACCACGACCGCGGCCATATCCACGTCCTCTTCCCCCTCCTCCTCCACGTCCTCCACGGGATGTTTCATTTCTTGCCTCCCTCACTATCTCAAGAAAAAAATCAGGATGTTAAGCATTAAGAAAACGGAAATCAACCATGAAATTTGCATCATCAACACAAAACACCCAGGAACCAGGATTTCAGATTACATAATACCAATTCAAGCTTAACTCAAATATAAGAGAGAAAAAAAATCACCCAGAAAAGTTTATCTTTCTAATCTAATATTGAAGAATCAGTTTTAAACAGAAATATACAAAAAATTTTAATACAAGCTAATTTCAAAGCACCATTGTAAAAATTCATCTCATCATACAGCAAAGATAACTTGAACACATTTACTTAGAGGTTTATGTTTTATTTTAAACTATCATCAATGTGATATTAAAAATCATCTTCAAAGGATGGTATTCTGTTCAACCTCTATTGTCAATCTAAACCTTAAACCAAGCATATCATTGTACATGGTAAATCATGCAGATAGAATAGAAACGTATGAATAGAAGAGCATGCTACGTGTCAGAATTCTACATTGCAATGTAAAACATACACTAGTATAGCAGAGCAATAAAGAACCCTAAAAAAAGACATAAATCTTGGAACGCCATAAATAAGAAACAATGCAAAAGGAGGAATAAGAATTAGCATTACCGGCTTGTGAAGGAGGGATAGGCTTGGTGGGAAGCTGAGGCTTCTTGGCGGCGGCGGCGGTAGCGGGAGGAGCAGCGGGCTTCTGCTGCTCTTCTTGGATTCGGTGGGAAGGGTCCTGTGTATCGTCAGACAAGAGATTGAAAGGGTTCATTGTCGCCATCAGTATGAATAACACGAAATCGGCGAGGATGAGGCGGCGCGTGGTGGTCCCTGGCGGTTTAATGTGTGATTATTGCACCGCAAAGACAGATCCTATCCCATCAACAACTCCATCTATGAACGGAACCAGAAAGAGAGAGAGAGAGAGAGGAAAAACCCTAGCCGCAAAAGATAGAGAGAGTGAGAGAGAGAGAGTGAGTGAGTGAAAGAAACGCACACAGCAACCTCATCTACAAGTGCGGGATTTATTTGGGAATGCCATGCCCCTTTACTCACTCAGGTTTTCTTAAACAAAACCAAATAAAATAAATTACTTATATCATATCATTCTATAAATTCTATAAATAAATAACATTTATTTATCTCATTAAAAGATAGGATTTAATTTTTTGTTTAATGATCGATCGTCTGAAGATTTAAAAAAAAAAATTATATTGTCATTTAATTAAATTTATTGTTTATTGAGATAATTTTTTTAGATAATAAATTTTGAAAACGGATTATTTTTGCTAATATGATAGCATAAAATAAGATTGAATAATAGTACAAAATTCTTTTTATATTATATGTGAAAGTTAGAGTCTAAAAAATATAATACTACTTGTATTAATTAATTAAATTAGTATATATATTAATAGTTTTAAAGATTGTTGGTAAAGATTTATTTAAAAAGTATGAAAAGAAAATAAAAATTGATTTTAGAGAAGAGAAATCTCATTTGTAATTATTTTGCAACTCGAAAAAAATTAATCATATTTATCAATGGTGTTGAATTCAAATTTTAGATGTAGAAAAAAAAAATTTAAATGTATTTCTCGAAAAAGGACTCTATGTGAGTTGCTCTAGGAAATTTAAAGATTGTGTCTAAAAAAGAAGAAATAAGAAGCAACAAGTGTAGAAAATAAAAAATTAAAAACAATAAAATTGATATTGAATTGTGTAAAAATTAACAAGTGCTTGAATGAAAATAAATAACATAATTAAAATAATAGAAAGAAAATACAAAAATAAAATAAGATGAAGAAATAAGGAAGTCTACCAAAACTCACATGAATTTGTGACTCGTATTTTTGTGTGTCAGTGTGACCAGGAGTGTTTAGAGTGTGTGTGACTGTCTAAATGAATGAAAGTTCTTCTAACTTACTGAAATTAATCCTATTTATAGAAAAATAAAATCCTAAACTGTTTTGTATAACCCTGAACATCAAATAATCTTGGACCTCAAGTAATTTCTCAAGCAAATTTGGACTCCAAGTGGTTTTGAATCTCACTACTCTTGGACATCAAGTAAATTTGGGCACCAAGCATAAGATATTTTGGGCTATTTTACTTATCTTAGTGTACGGAATGTACCTTCGAGGGGTTTGGGACTACCGGCGTAACCGGTGGTGCCAAGACGGAAGGTTGGAGGTTTATGTGAGAGGTAGGTGTGCGTTAGTAGAGCTTCGCCAAATAAGGATTTGGGAGTTCTCCTAACACATGTAATGGGGTAGGGTTTAGAAGACGTACCTGAGAGAGGAGTGGATCCTCTCTTTATATACCCGTAATGCTCCGTGTTATTTTGGGAGTAGATCTGTGAGGAATCAGTGCCAAATATGGCTCGATTCTCTCCATGTTTATTGAGATTGCGTGTGATAAATCCGTACGAGATCATGATTAATGATATCTTAATCCTTTATGGATTTATTGAGCAAGGCTTTAGGCCATATGGCATTGGGCCGAATTTACCGAACTAGGGGCTCCATGC
>JASCZI010212295.1:5628-25790 GCA_036250425.1 Stylosanthes scabra
ATCCCCACACTGCTGGCAGGGGCGTAGCGTTAAGGGCATCGAAATTAACTTCGTTCCTTCCATCCGTTGCCCTTACGGATTGGCCGCTAAGATCATTCGCACATTTCACCCCATAGCCGATTCACTATGGTCACTACTCGGTATGTATGAAAATCATAATTGCAGAATTTAAACGGGTAGCATAACAGTAAGACATAATGAAAAATTGGCAGAATAACTGCAGTAATATTGAATAATTCGAAATTAAAATTGATAGAGTAACAGTATGCAAAACAGAAAATAAAAGCGGTAAATTGTTTGGCTAGTGAAAATAGACAAAGAAAACTAATGGAACCCTAAACTAAACTAATGAAATGGTAAATTGGGCTCTCCAAAAATGGTGAAGGCTTCCTCTATTTATAGGCACAAATCTGGCCATTGGTGTGTTCGCATAAGCCTTTCAGGTGCGTACGCATATGGTCCGGTTCCATCTAGGATGTGACGCCCAAGGCATGGCAATGCGTATGCATCGGCCCCTTTGGTTCATACGCATAGGCTCTGGATTTGGCCTTCAAGCTTTTCTTTCTGATCTTCTCGTTCCTCGCGCTCTCTTTAGCCACTTCCGCTCCGAGCTTTTCCTATTAAAGCCTGAATCACTTGAACGCACACATCAAGGCATCGTGCGGAACGGAAAACAATTTAAAACACAGTAGAATTTGGCTAAAATAGCAGATAATTACATTTACAGCCCTAAGGAACGATTAAACGCAAACATGCTTGTTTCTCATGTATTTAAGTGGTGAAAGGTTGACAATTAGTCAAAATATGATATGAAATAACCCATCGAAATGGGGTTTATCAATAGCCTTGGAATTTGGGATTTTTGCTGAGATATTCAAACTCAATAAATTTTTCCGAGTAGAACCAGTCAACCAGCCAGTTCAAGCTGCGCTGAAACCTGCACCGTTAATTTAATTAACGGTACCGGCTTAATGCCGTCGGAAATGAAACGAAGTGAAAACGAAGGTATGAGAGCGATCACGAAAATGTTTAGAACACGAACGCGAACACCTATCCTAAAGATTTTGGCCCAAGGTTTGCCAAATATGCGAAATTACCACCTCGCCCCCCTTTAATGAGAATAAAAGGGAAAAGCCCTTTATCTCTCTTCATTCTTCTTCTTTCACTCCAAGAAAGAAAGAAAGAGAATTGAGAGAGATGAGTGATGAAAGTTGGAGGTGGTAGTGGTGGTGATCACTATTCACCCACCACTTCCGGCGGCCATAACTTCCACACCGGAGCTCCGATTTGACGCATCGTTGCGGCTACGCGAAGCTCGTCACCTCCTCTACATTTCTATCATAACTTTGAGGTATGGGTATCAAGATTTCCCCCTCATTCTTCCCTCTCAATTCTGCAAAAATATGGTTCCCTATCCTTGGTGGATTTTCGAATTCTCATGGTATAGGTGGTGCTCTAGCTTGCCTTTGAGCAGCCATAACATTATATCCGGGTGAGAACCTTCCAACCCTTGTTCTTACCATTTTACATGAACCCTAGATTCATAGAGTTAGGATTCTTGGTGTGTTATGTGTTATAGGTGGTGCATGAGGATGAGACAAGGATTAGATGAGCCAGATGGAGCTTGGAGAAGCTCAATGAGGATATGGGTATGAGTGATGGTGCTTGGAATGCTCAATGAAGCGGTGGAGCCGCGTACGTATATGTTGAGCTTGGAATCCAGGTACGGTTTAGGACTCATTAATGTAAAAGGTAATCTAGCATGATAAAGTAGGCTAGTTGGACCTAGGATGAGCCTTAAGTTGAATAAAAATGAAATGAGACTAGGAAACTAGTGAAATAAATGCTAAAGATGCTAGAAGTTTTGAATGAATTGGATGATGTATGATGAATGATGCTTGATGATTGATGTTTATTATTGATTGTATAATGAATGATTGATAATGCTTGGAATATGTATGTTATATGCATAGATATGAAAATGTTGACAATGCTTGTATAAAATGATTTAAGAACACGCTTGAAATGCCTATACATGAGATAAGTAATTTGATGTAATGAGTTTTGAAAATGCATGTTTTAAAGGAGGAGAAAGTGTTGGGAGTGTTGTGGAAATCTATCAAAAGCTTTAGAAAAGTTTCGGACATGAAAATGTATGTTTTCAGATTTTGACAAAAAATGGTTTTTAGGCAAACTTCAGTGAGCCATCATTTGATTTCTAGATTGTGAAAACAATTGAAAAGTATATGGTTTTAAAGCTTGTTTAAAGATCTTTCAAATGGTTTTGGAATGAACATATTTGGAGTTTTGAAGAAAACGTTGTGATGTTTTGAAGTTGGTCAAAAATTCTAAAAATGCTGTCAAGTCTGTTTTTGCCTAGAATTGACTCAGAGTCGACTCTCCTTCCTCCAGAGTCGATTCTTAATTGTCCAGAGGCCATAAAAATGTGTTTTCAAAGCTTCCGGATCGACTCTAAGTGTCCAGAGTCGACTCATTTCAACCCAGTAACCGTTTTTAAGTGTTTTAAAGCTCCAGAATCGACTCTCACACCTCCAGAGTCGATTCAAGTGACACAAGGGCAAAATAAGATGTTTTCAAGTATGCAGAGTCGACTCTAGGGGGTGCAAGAGTCGATTCACTTTCAAATAGAATTGAAAATGAGATTTCAAAGTTACAGGGAGTCGATTCTATTATGATGGAGTCGGCTCGAGCTTTCCAAATAAAGGTTTTCTAGCTTTGAGAGTCGACTCAGGCCATGCCAGAGTCGATTCCCTAGAAAGAAAACTATGTTTTCAATGTTTTAAATGTCAAAAGACGATTTCCGCTACTCCCTAAATGAAATTACATCTCATGTATAGTGTTATACATCGAGGGTAACCTTTTAAATGTATTGAATGGCGAAAACCTCGAGTGTTTATTGAGTTCTGGGGTAAGATGCAAGGACAATGGTTTTGTCCCGCTTGCTCCCGGATTTATGATAAAGTTCCTCTGAGTTTCCAGAGAGATGGGAGGAGGTGGCTTGTGACCCCTTTGCTCTTCCTCCTAGGAATATAGGTTCGATGCTAGAGAGATGGGAGGAGGTGGTAATGTACCCCTTTGCTCTGTTTTCCTCCTGGGCTTACCTTCAGTGGAAAGGTCCATTGGTTAGCTACCGGACCAGGTCAGGCTGGCCTTATAACTGACCTAGTGAGCTCATTGGCCGTAGGGACAGGCATGCATCATATGCATTTGCGTGATATTGATTGGTTTGACTTGTTTGGTAGAATTAAATGGTATTTGCTACTTGCTTGTGATGAACAATTGTGTGTTTTGTTTGTGTTTGTGGTTCCTCGGTGAATTAGATTGAGGATAAGGTTTCAGTAAGAAGAATAGATGAAAATATGAGCTAAGGAAAAGATAAAGAATTAGCTAGATGTTCAATGGATTAGAAGATAGTGCAACAATAACCTTCTAGAACTATATAGAGAGAGTTGTATGTTACAATTGTGAGGATATATTGAGAAAACTCGAGTGACGAGTAGGATTGCCTCGTGTGATCCTGCTAGCTTATCTTATATAGTTTCGATGCCTTTACCGTACTGAGAATCCAGTGGTTTGGGATTCTCACTCCGTATTGTTCACATGTTTTTCAGATGCATGCAGGTTCATATTCTGGAAAGCAGGCAAAGCAATGAATGCAATCCAGAGTCTTAGATGTTCTTCACCGTGTTATGTTGAGTCTTTGTATGAGTATGGAGAAGTAGGAACATGTATGTGTATAGGGTTAGTTAATATGTAAAGAGTTTAATGTATCTTAAAGCCTAAGCTTCGCAGGCTAGTCGTGGAGTCAAGGAACCATCTTGTAAATATGCTTGTTATATATTAAAAAGAGTGTGTATCATGAGGTGTATGGCTCTATTTTGTTACGAAATTCTAGTTATACTAGTCGGTTTCGAAAGGGTCCATAATTACGTATTAAAGAAAAGCAAGGTCGTAATAACTTAATACTGGTTAATTATGTTTGCGACATGGTTAATCGGTATTAGGGTGTTACAAATACGGATAGCGCCTCGTGGCAGGAAACACCAAATCTAAATGCGCCAAGTTGACAGAAGCGGCAATGCAGAAGGCCCCTCTTGATTGAAAATACTAACTGCTTTAGCGCCCTGTGCCCACCGTTCTTTAATCCAAACCGACTCCTATTGTCCCCTTCATTTTTTATTTTTATGCCTTCTGTGTCGTTGAGAAGAGAAGTTAAAGAGAATCGTCATTAAGAGTGGGTATTAATATATAGAGTATGTTAAGAGTACATAAAAAGTACATTGTTAATGAAGTAGATTCTTGGCTATTTTGCTCAAATGCCTTTGTTTTGAAACAATTGACATAGCTGCCCCCGTTTTGCCACAGTGGCAGCTGACCTTTTTTTTTAGCCAGCTGACTCGGAGGCGCCAATGCGCTTAAGGTATTCTTCTCTGGAGGCGCTAACACAGATGGCGCTTCATTGCAAGAAACGCCAATCTGAAAGCACCACGTTGACAGAAGCGGCAACGCAGAAGGCGCTTCTTGATTAAAAACGCTAACCGCTTTAGCGCCTCTTGCCCACCATTCTTTAATTCAAACCCACTCCTTTGTTCCCTTCATTTTTTATTTGTATGCCTTTCTTAGTGTTTATGTCGTTGATTGATTCATTGCCCATGTAAATAATTTACAAAGAATTTTTACTTCATTAACGATGTACTTTTTATGTACTCTTAACATACTCTGTATATTAACACTCACTCTTAATGAACATTCTCTTTAACTTCTCTTCTCAACGACATGGAAGGCATAAAAATAAAAAATGAAGGAGACAATAGGAGTGGGTTTGGATTAAAGAATGGTGGAAAATGGGCACTAAAGCGGTTAGCATTTTCAATCAAGAGGTGCTTTCTGCATTGTCGCTTCTGTCAACTTGGCACATTCAGATTTGGTATTTCCTGCCACGAGGCACCATCCGTGTTAGCGCCTCCAGAGAATGATACCATAAGCGCATTGGCACCTCCAAGTCAGCGGGTTCAAAAAAACGTCAACTGCTATCGTGACAAAACTGGGGCAATTGTATTAATTGTTTCAAAACAAGGACAATCCGAAAATAAATTTCCAAAACAAGGGCATTTGAGCAAAATAGCCAATAAAATAGCACACATACGGCTAAATAATAGAGCAGCGTATTTAACTTGTATCCTCGTATGTCATATGTATTCTTACCTTTTTTTTCTATTTGTTTATACGAGAACCCATTAAAAACTTCCTTTCCAAACTCCAATGTTAAATTTCCATCCCCTAAAAATTATTTTCCACCTTACCACAAAAAAAATCTATAAAATACACTTAATACTACTCAAACATTAATCATTTCAAACCAATTTGAGTTGGTCTAGTGGTTAGCTCACTAATTCGCTTAAACAAGTGTTGGGAGTTTGATTCCCGCCTTGTGCATGCAGCAACTCATTAGACAGCGACAAACCCTTAAATGAAGCTCAGATTCGCGAAAGATTAGTCCTCAACCTGTTGGATTGAGGATACCTTGGGAACTAAAAAAAATTAGTTCAAACTGCAAATCCATTTAACTTTTTGTTTTCTTAAAGGAGTTTATTTATCTTGTGGTTTAAAGACAATGTTAAAATTATTTATTAAAATATAAATATTTAAATTTTTACCAATAGTAAACTTATCAAATTCTTAACATATATGTTAGCTAAATCCTTCTTAAAATTAGAGTTATGTTAGGTATAGACAAAAAATCAGCCACCGATATAAAATATATATTTAAATATAAAATACACATTGAATTATTTAAACAATACATGTGTTCATATACAAATACTTGGTAGTTGATTTGATAGCTGAATTTTGATGTGCAAATACCATTGGTGTTAAAAATATGTCTATCTTTTTTCTTTCTTTCTAATAAACGAGTCAATCTTATTAAGAATTTAATTTTTATATACTGGTAGTAAGACACATCAGCAAAATAACTAATTTTTAAACTCACCACTTCAAAAGTCATCCAAATTAGGGGTGTCAAACGGGCCTAAATCCGTCGGGCCGGCCCACTTAACCTGCCGAAAAAGGTAGGCCGGGCTAGGATTTCAAGACCACATTAATTAGAAAATCCGTCTAACCCGCCTCGTTTATCCCGCGAGCTTTGGCAGGCTTCGTCGGGGCGGGGGGCTAGCCCGCCAGGCCTCATTTTTCCACTATTTTTTAAAGAATTAAAAAAATAATTAGTTAATTAGTAAAAAATATTATAAGTTATTGAAATTTTTGAAATTATATTAAAAAAAATCATGTTTAATTAGATGTTTTGGATAATATTTAGTTAAATATTATAATTTATTGAAATATTTGTGAAATTATATATTTTTCTTAATAGATTTAATTATTTTTAAAAAAAATAAATAATAAAAATAGGCGGGCTTAGCCCGCTAATTCGCCATTAGGCGAGACGGGGTGGGATTTTAAGACCGCCACACTAGGTGGGGCGGGGCGGGCCGCCTAAGGGCGGGGCAGATCAGCCTGTTTAACACCCCTAATCCAAATGTATGAATATTATTAGATAACCATGTAAAACTCAAACTCTTTACGGTGTATTAAAATTAAATTATATTATTAATGTGAATTTTGATGTGCAAATTTTTTCAAATCAACTTTTGAACTACCTTAGAAAATACAATCTCGCTGCCTGTACATTCCTTCTAACCTACACCAATTTTACATCAGTATAAAATTACGTGGGACCCATTAGAATAATGATATTAAAAAAAATCAAATTTCAAATTCTTAAAGCTTAATAAATCAAAATCAAAATTCAAAATACAAAAATTAAAAATCAAAATTCAAATATATTGAATTCAATTAATCTAAAAATTAAAAGCTAAAAAGTCACAACTCAAGCTCCTAACAACTTTTCATCAAACATATAATTTTCACATAGAAATTCAATAAAATAGTGAATTAAACACTAACAAATCCATTAATCAAATCTTAAAAAATATTTCACAAAACTTTAAAGCTTCTATCAAATTAAAACCTAATAAATATAGAAATAAAATACTAATATATTCACAAAACAAACTCTAAAAAACCTACCATCAAATATATAATTTACTTTACTAATTAAATCCAACAAAGTCTCTGACCAAACTAATAACTCTTATCAAAATATTAATAATCAAATTCTAACTAAACTCTGAACTAGAAGTCTAGAACTCACCAAACTAAAAAAATCATCCCTAAAAAATCATCATTTACAAAAGCTAACATTAAATTCAAAGCATAAATCAAACCCAAATAAAACTTAAGCATTAAAGCTAACAAATAAAAAAATCAAATATGAAATAAACTTCATGACTTGAATTTCAATTTTGAATGGATATGTATTTCAATTTTTGAAAAAAAAGTCAACTAACTTGGTTTATGAACTGCCTTGTAATTTTTTGTGAAATTTGTGCGTAAAGTTAAATAAATAATTAAAAATGGGTTAACCTAACATGTGTTCTTATGACACATGATAAAATTATGAGTTTAGCTTACATGTGTTCTTAGGGTGAGCACATGATAAGTTTACTATATATTAATGAAAAATTTTAAATGTTTATATTTAATAAATGTAAAATAAATGTATTAGAAACTTAATTTTTTGTATTTCCCATAAAAATTTTCTTAAATTGTAATCTTATCATGTGTCTTAAGGGCACATATTAGCTATATCCTAAAATTATAAACTAAAAAAATTTATTGAAAATATAAAAAAATTATGTTTCTAATATATTTATTTTTCATTCATTAAATATAAATATTTAAAATATTTCATTAATTAGCTTATCATGTGCCATTACGACATATATTAACTAAACTCTTAAAAAATATATCTAATTAATAGTAATCGTATTTTTATACGAGTTAAATTTAATGTCTAATAAAAATATATCAAACACATTATCGAAAAAACTTAACAAACTTATAACTTTCTAAGTAAAAACAAAGAAAAAGTAGGCCTATTTCAATCATAAATCCATGTTCAAAAACATAATCCAGGCCGTGTCTTAACTTGGCCCCACAACCATTGGCTTGGTTTAGCCATTCTCACATCTTCATAAAAGTCCGCACCATTAGACTAACAGGTCCCACTTCAGCTTGACAACACGGAGATCAAATTACTCATAAAAAGTTATTCGGTATAGATCTAAATTCATATAAATATAAAAGATTTTCTTACAATACAGATTTTACACCTTACATCTTAAAAAAATTAAAGTAATATATAAATGTGGATCATATATTCTTCTAATAAAACCTATATCTTTACCATTTACATCTGTACCGTATAAGTCACCATTACTCATTTAGGCTGAAACCGCTTAGGTCTATTGCTGGCCCTCCTTGTCCCTTATTTCTTCTTGTCCAGTCTACAAAGCGTAACATAATCCATAGTTGTAAGAACCAAATAAGTCAGTGAATCGGTCAGCCTACGGAGTTACGGAATCACAGGTTCAACCATTAGATCACTGGTTGAACCGTTGAACCGGTCTCAAATGTGCAAAAAATATAAATTATGAAAATCTTAACCTTACAACTTGAAATACATGTCTTTTAACAATCATAAGAGTCTTAATTCCAAATAATAACTAATATTAAAATGCTAAATTACAAGATAATTTAACTAATACTATAATCCTTGTTCCTAAGATGGTGTTGTAGATGGTGTTTGTGATGAATCTATCTTAAATGCTAAAACCTATCAAAATGAAATTCAATGAATAACATGTGTAACCCTATTTAAAAATTTATCAACAAACAGTCCCTGTTATCACAAAGCAATAAGGATGCAAATGAACAATGAATTAATAAGGAGGCAAATGCACAAAAACATAAGGATGCAAATGAACAATAAATTAATAAGGAGGCAAATGCACAAAAACAGTAGTCCCAGTCAAATGGACAAATGCATAATCGATAATCCAATGAATAAGCAAGTTAACAATAGTTAATAAGCAATTTACATATCTGAAAAAAAATCAATAGAGTCAGATACGCAAAGGAAGCGAACTAGATTACCACAAGGCGACGTTGACAAGTGGAACCTCGGCAACGGTGGAAGGCAGATCCTCGGCGACAGTGGAAGGCAGATCCTCAGCGACGATGGGAGGCGAAAGCTCGGCGACGGGTGGAAGGCGGAAGCTTGGCGATGGTGACTCCCGTCACAGGCAGAGGCTCGACGACGGTGGAAGGCGGAAGCTCGGCGACGGGTAGAAGCTAGGTGGAACCACGGCGACGGTTACTGCCAGTCACAGGCAGAGGCTAGGCGATGGCCGAGACAAGCGGAAGCTCGGCGACGACTGCAACAACGCGGAGGAACGAGGCCTGGGGTAGCCGGCGTTGGTGATTGGGTGAGGTTGTGAGAAAAGTAGAAGATAGAGCAGAGAGCTCATGTGTGACAGTGTAAGGCGCCGTTTGAGGCTAGGAAAGAGTGAAAGACTCACTTAGCATATTAGGGTTTCTTTGGTTTAATATAAAACGGCGCCGTTTTTGAGGATTTTTATTTTTTAAAAAAAAAATTGACCCGGTCCAGTTTTTAGAAATCGACCGAGTTGTTGGTTTTGTAATGAACCGGCCGGTTTAATCTGGCTCTCACCGATTTGAATCCATTTCCAATCCTTTAGCTTGCTCGAACCGATTGGTGGTCCGATTTTCCGATTTTTCAGTCCAACCGGCCGGTCCAAACTGATTCTTACAACTATGACATAATCTGCCCCCTTAGAATTTTTTTTGTTAAATCTCTATGTTTAGTATTAGTTCCATGAATAAGTCTACAATGAACCAAGTTCATGATGAACCAAGTGGAATATTTTTAAATGAGTGGTTGAAATTTTTTTATATTTTATTTTTATTATTTATTATAAAGTCACAATCACTCTAAACCACTCATTTAAGAATATTCTACTTGGTCAACCATGAATCAAATCCACTTTAGACGGACTCTAGTTTCCATATGGTATTCTGGAAAAAGTACATGGCATAACGCATCATCTTCCAGAAAGTTTTCCCATGTGCCACCATCAATACATCTTGTACAATGATTCACTTAGCTTTCCGGTCACGTGGGCATTTTTTGTCGTTTTCGTTTAGGTGAAAACCCTTTTTAGTCCTTTATGTATTTATTAAAATTCCACAATTGGGCAGCTTTCTTCTCAGCAATGGTTTCACTATTTCCCCTTCCGCCGATTACTCTTGTTATGTTTCCCTAATTTGGATTACTTCCCTGCCGACGTGTTAAGGGTTCTCTCCGTCACCGACTGTTCTCCGCGCCCACCCCCTTTCGTGAAGATTATCCGGATAGTCTTTGCGGTAAGTTGTTTTATTTGCGTCGTTGTTAAGTGTTTGGTTTCACATGTTAATTTGATTTTTAATCTCTTGCTGGGTTCCTTTTTGCCATCCCATTGTTGTGCAGCAATGAACCAGTTACTTGGCCAAATTTGTTTCCCCTAAAAATCGTGAAACTAGGTTTTCCGCAGTCCCTAGTTATTCGAGATGGATTCTCGGTCAAATTCTTTTTCCCCAAATTCCCTTGGATCTGACGAAACGCATGGTGCGGCGGGCGAAGTGGATGTTAACATTCTCCAATTTCTGGTTAGTGGTTCAAAGTTTTTAGCTTTATTTTATTTTACTTTGATCTGGTTCCCTTTCTAAGTTGGCCAATGTTATAGTAGTTAATAATGACAATCGATTTTTAGATGAAATGAAATAATAGATGGGTGTGTATTTCAACCAACACTCACATGATGCGTTTGGATACATGATAGATGGTTGTGTAATTCCGATCTTTGTTTCTTTTGATTGTGGTTGGAAAGCGCATTTAAGTTGGTAAAGAATTTTCTTCTTAACAGAGTTGAAATGAATTCAATTGTTAACACAAATTTTATGATTGAAATGAATTGTAATAGAAGTATCCCAATTTTATTGTTTTGACAATGTTAACCTCATTATCAATTCTTCATCTAATTCCTCATCCCTTCTTAGTGTTGAACTTTGGGTTGCTTCTTTGGAACTAGAGCTGCAATGCCTCCAGCAAGAATTGAGTTAGGGGCCTTTGCCCCTTTCTCTTATCCTTGTGCATTCTTTTTTTGATTTTGTTGTTTATTTGAATTTTAAAAAATATGAACACTATTATCTACCGCATTTAGTTTCACCCTCCCCATTTCATGACATGCTACTTTTTTCTTTGTTTTTAAACTTTTTTTTATATCTGTTTAAACTTTCCACCATTTTTGGGTCTACCTTAATTTGAAAACCCTCTTTTTTAAAAAAAAAAAAAATAACGAAATCCCTTTTTTTTGTGCCCTTTTTGTTATCCTTTTGATTTCTTTTTTTGTATTTCTTGTTTATTTGAACAGAATTGAATTCTCATAGGAATTGAATTTTATGCCATTTTGAGATACCAAAGCTTGAAATGGAATTCTGATTCTTGAGACAATTCCTTTCTCAGCCTTTCCAAACACACTCTTTTTGTGTTGCACTTTATAATTCAACGCATGTTCTGTTTCAAAGAATTTCTCCTACAGATAGACATTAGTCAAACAAAAATACCAATGTAAGAAAGGAAAGCAATAGCATGTAACATCCGACATAAATGTTTATCCTTTCGTAGCCATCCTTACTAACATTATTTTATTTCGTTTGATGTTGGTTTAATATGTCAAGTAAAGAGCAGTTTAATTTTTTTGTTTGAAATATTTTTAATATGTGGTTTTTATATTCCAGTTCATTTAGGTATTCTTTTAATTGGTGTCTTTGTGTTTTCCGTTTCAGGATTGTGCTCTAGATGTCGGCATTGATCCAGTTGAGGTTGGAGATCAAGATCTAGCTGCTGGTCCCGATCGCCAGGATGGTGAATCCTTAGGAGAGGTCATTCCACCGGAGAATTCAAGTGAGTCTAGAAGCTTTGCAGAAGTGATGGCAATGGAGTTTGAGACTCCCGAAGCCGCTGTCCGATTCTACCAGCAGTATAGCAGGGGCAAGGGTTTTTCCATGAGGCAAGGTAGGAAGTTGAGGAATACGAAGGGTGAAGTAATTCGATACACATTCCTCTGCAACCGTCAGGGCTTTAGGGAGAAGAAATGGTTGGACATGCCCGAAAGGAAGAGAGAACATAAGGCGGTGACTCGTTGCGGTTATTCGGCTGAGATGCGCATAAGGCCTATAGTTGAAACCGGTCGATGGCAAGTTTCCAGATTTATTGATTCACACAATCACGAGTTGCTTCCCCCCAAGTTTGTTGATCATTTGCCTTCATATCGTAGAATGTCTGACGTGGATGTTGCTCATATGGATAGCTTAAGGGTAGTGGGTATCTCAATCCCGAAGATTTACGAGTCAATTGCGTCAACTGCGGGTGGCTTTCAGTTGTTCCCTTCACCAAGCGAGACATGTATAATGCCGTTCGACAGCGAAGAGCTTCGCGGAACGGAGATGTTAATGGGGCTTTGAGTTTTTTTGAGTCGCGTGCCATTTCGGATGAGAAAATGTTTTGGAGATTTCGACTTAGTCCTGAACGGAACTTATGCGATATTTTTTGGAGTGATGGGCCCAGTCAGTTGGACTACCATTTGTTCGGGGATGTACTTGCTTTTGACGCAACATATGGCCGGAATAAGTACAATTTGCCGGTTATTGTATTCTCTGGTGTCAATCACCACAACCATACCTGTATTTTTGGTGCTGCGATGGTCTCATGTGAGTCCCAAAGTTCGTATGTTTGGGTCCTTCAACAGTTTCTGGAATGTATGGGTGGCAAATTCCCAGGTGCTGTCATTACTGATGGTGATCGATCGATGCGGTTAGCAATTCAAGAGGTATTTCCGGATGCTCGTCACCGTCTTTGCGCGTGGCACATACTCAAGAATGCTACCAGTCACATTTGTAAGCCCATATTTACTAATCTATTAAGAAATTGTATGCTTGCCGATGTTGATGTGGATGAATTTGAATTGCAATGGGCAGCGATGGTTGATGAGTGCGGTGTGAGGGAAGTTGATTGGGTGAATGATTTGTATGCTAAGAAGGATTTGTGGGCGACGGCATATATCCGGGGATCTTTCTTTGCTGGATTACGGACTACCTCTCGTTGCGAATCTTTGCATGCGAAGCTGGGGAGGTTTGTCGACAGGCGGTACGGTGTACATGAGTTTGTTATTAACTTTCAAAGATGTGTGGATTTCATTAGAGATAATGAGGAGGAGTTAGAATTTAGATCTTTATATGGTACTCCAGTTCTGCAAACTGAGTTTCCCGAGCTTGAAAAGTCTGCTGCCATGGAGTACACAAGAGATATTTTCTTTAGGTTGCGAGAAACTTTGAAAAGTTCGGTGAGGATTAAAATTTTGGACCGCTCAGAAATGGATAATAAGGTTATTTATCAAACTCAAAGGTACATGAGGGCCGGAAAGAGGTGGACTGTGGAGCACGTGAAGGAATGTGATCGGTTTTGTTGTAGTTGCAAGAGAATGGAGTCCTTTGGTCTTCCCTGCGTTCACGTTATTGCTGTTTTGGTGCAGCTAGACAGGAGCTGCATTCCGAAGTCCCTCATCATGGCTCGGTGGTCCAAGAACGTTAAGGCTGAGAGAGTCTCTGCGGATGGTAGAGCTGGGGAAGTGCTTGGGGAAACAGACTCGGTTTTCAAAAGCCGGGTAGGAGCATTTCTTCAATTATGTAAGCGATACGCAATGCTTGCTTGCGTGAAAGAAACTGAGTATAAGAAATGCTCATCTAGGGTGGTTGAAGAGATTAAAATCCTAGAACAAACTGTAAAAGCTGGTGAAGTTGGGGGAGGTATCAACTCCAACTGCGGTGATAAGGTTAGAGAGCCGGTTCCGGTGCGAACCAAAGGAACAGGAACCGCCAATGAACCCGTTGGATCTCAAGGCATTAAGAGGCGGAAATGCAGTGCGTGTGGTGAGTTGGGACACCGAAGGACACGATGCACCAAAGCCTCTGGTGCTGTCGATAATGGTACGCAGGTATCAGCAGGAGTTACGGACTTGCAATCACAGGTACCGCGTCTATATGACACTGATCATGTTACCTTATTTGACTCTTAGGATTAGGCTGGAAAATGCTTTTCATTTGTCTGGATAGCATTGGCTTAGGAAGTTATAGGTGAGTTTATTTCACATTAGTTATCGGTGTTTATTCAAATGAATTCTTTGATGATGTTAAGAACTAGCTACGACACTGTTATGGATAATTGTTCCATCCTAGGTTAATTTGGTATTTCCTGTGACTTCTCGAGCGGAAACGATTCATTGTTTCCCTTTGAATTTTTTTTATGCTAAAGTTTGCCCACCAGCTCATTTATCTTCATCCCTCTGTTAAACTAGGACTCGCAATCACAGGTACCGCGTCCATATGACACTGAACATATTACCTGATTTGACTGTTTAGATTAGGCAGGAAAATGTTTATCATTTGTCTTGGTGGTATTGGCCTAGGAATTCGTAGGTGAGTTTATTTCACATTAGATATCAGTGTTAAATCGAAGGAATTCTTTGTTGATTTTAAGAACTAGCTGCGACTATGCTATGGATGCTTGTTCCATCCTAAGTTAAGTTGGTATTTCCTATTGACTTCCCGAGCGGTAACGATTCGTTGTTGCCCATTGAATTTTGTTTAGAAAGTTTGCCCACCAGCTCATTTATCTTCATGCCTCTATTAAGCTGTGTGTTTACGAAATGTTTTTTAAAATGATTTTCTTTGCCTCAATTTCAGGGCCCTTCACGTACCCGTCTGAATCATGTTAGTGGTGGCACTTCCGTGGAGGAGAGCTTGACCTAAGGTCCTGCTCATTCAGAACATGTAGGAGGACCCGGGGGCAGTTAAATCCCCCCTCACGAGTGATTTCTCTGTTTTCATATGCTTTTGCGGTGACATCTACAGAAATATCAAGGAAGGACGTTAATGCATTTGAAACTGCTCAATGCCTTTTTAAAAGTAACTTGAATTCTTACATTTACAAACTCGACCTTGAGATACATCTTAATGTTAATTTCCTTTCATCAGCGAGATTTCAGCGGTCATTGAGGACCACATCCTTGTTTGATTGAAATTTATGAAAATGCTTTTGATGTAGTTGCATTGAGTGAATTATAATCACAACATTGTTTAGCACGCCCAGTTTTGAGTGGTTAATACACCACTTGCATATCTATAATTCTTGAATGCAAACCCTTCTTCATGCCTAATAAACTCCTTACATGTTGTGAATTTAATTTTTTAACGACATGCCCCTACTATTTCCTAACTCCGTTACTCATTCGAGAATCTAGGATGGACCTTAAGAATAAAAAATAAGTGAGACAAAAGACATGACAACGAAAAGAAATACATAAATAAGTCCAATGCCTGAAAATTTAAATAAGTGAGACAAAAGACATGACATCAAAAACAAATCCATGGGGTCCACAGGTAAAAACTACCCATGATGTCTCATGGATTTGTAATCCTAAAGTGCATAAGGAAACGTTAACATGTTTTCGTCTACTTAGATGGGATAACAAAGATCTCCCTTGTCCCTAAATACAAAACAAGTACTTTCTAAGTCTTGATGTTGCATGATTAATTCACTTCTTGATTTTCCGCCAGAGGGTCTCCGCATTACTGTCCACGTGTCTACGCAGTGAGTTATACGCACAACTTGCAAGCCCGATTGCGATCTTCATCCTTATTAAGTCAGGAGATCCCTGTGATTGGTCGAATGATAGAGTATCGTCAATACTAATTTAGAAATACGTAGACAACCTCTATGTATTACCAACATTTCTTATATAGAGATGTGATGACATGGAAGAATGTATCTCACCACGTATCCAAAGTGGCCTCTTGCAAATTTGCTGTGATGCATAATCCATGCTAGGACCCACACGGCCGTCTCAGAACTAGCATCAAATCAGTTTCCGTCAAGCATAAGAAATTAACGTAGCATGTATTTTCTAAAATGACTAATCAAAGTGGGTCGGTCTTGAATTAGTACCTATCAATATCGCTTGGAAGTCCTTCCGGATATAAGAAATATTCCCATTCTTTGAAGTCCAACGTAATGCCGGCAAAGTTTATTATGTTCCTGGGTTTGCGGAATAACTTGCCAATGAACAGGAGCTACGCAAGGACACAAGCGCACGAGTTAGTGTATTTAGCTGACGAAAGGACTTTTCCTAGTTCAAGCTCTGAACTTGCAAAAGACTGCTTTGTATGTAAGGATACCCACAATTTTTTCCATGCACATCTCTTTCTCCTGTTCTGTCTCTGTTGTCCTGGCAACGTCTAGTGCGTAAACTCGTCGCCTCTTTATGTCGATCAACATCATGTACCATGCATCGACCCCGTCATATATGAGTACGTATACCTATGTTCTATGGTGCTTAGTAATCTTTGTATGTAAGGAGTAGGTGTTATGAAAAATTTAAGCGAGACACACGTGTTTAAGAATTACCCGGAGAAGTTTAGTTGTGCACGGCATCCACATATTTTCATATTCCCTAATAATCAAGTCCTCCGGAATGTCGTTGAGCACGTCTCTAGCAAAGGTCCATGGCAGGAACCAACTACATGGAGGCAGAACCCGTTTTGCGACCTTTGAACAAACAATTAAGGCGCCTCTCATTATCTGCAGACTTGAAGTTTTGTAAGTACACATTTGCACACGAATGAATATTAAAATTATCTCAACATGCAAGTTGTAATGGCATTATAATATTGTAAACAACGTTATCTATTAACTCACATCCAGATGAATTACTCTTCCTGGAATTAGTGATAGCAATGTCTGTCGTTGAATCTCAAAGGTATCCAGTTCGAAGAGAACTTCCCTGCAAAAGAATTTCTACCAAATGTTTAATGTATTGTATACTTGTATAGCTGGTCAACTGAACAAAATTAATATCAGGTCGTCATAAAGACTCAACAATATACCAACAACAAACATGACATATCCAATCAATTGTTCAAAATGGAAAATATCACATCTAGCATATAATACAATACGCAAGAGCAGATGAAAATACTATGAACAACAGACAAATTCTCTAAAGAGCTAAGGAAAGAATTATCAAGACATTAGAAAGAGATATATTACCATTCCAATAACGGGTTTCAAAAGTGAATGTTATTGCCAGCAGCAACTCTTTCACATCTTGATGCGGCTCCAGGCCACGACGAAGAAAAGACACAAGAAGATTTATCTCCTTTCCTGAAAGATGATCCTTCCAAACCTACAAATTGCCATAATGTAACGAATAACTAAATTGAAAATACCAACATCAGGAATTAATGGCATACTACAATAAAAAATAACTTCAAAGCGCTAAGCACAACAACTAAAAGGTTTCTATTAAAATTCTCTCATTTGTTTCAATTACCCCCAAAGCGGAAAACCAACTGATTTGACAGATTGTTCTCAATGAGCAGAAGACGAACAGAGCGAGCCCGTTTTTTGAACCTCCCTATCTCAATGGCACTTACATCTGCATCATGGTCTTCCCAAAGAAAAAATGAACATTCTTCCTGAACCTTACACATATTAAAGGCAATTGAGTGACACATACCCATTCTATAAACGAACTTCGACATCATTAAAAAAGGAAACGACGGCATAAGATTTAACTCAAAAAAATCTTAGGGAAAAAATCATGGGGGCCAGTTTTTACCTCCCCTGAAGCACCTACCATGACTGCGCTTGCTTATCGAAACACGCAAAGCTGGTCGTATGCCATGACAACAAAGAAATGGACGACGCCTGTTTGGGGACCAATTACCTCTTCTAGACAAGGACCTAATTGCAGACATAGAATTCGATTTTCCCGAAGCCACTTCTCACCAGAACTGGAGCAGCCGCTGACGGAGAATGCTGACGGAGAATGGCTACATAAATGTAACCCTCAGAAATCCCAAAATGAAGTAAACGACTACTATAATCTTTTTTTTCTTAATTGAGTAAGCAACACAGTACACTTGCAGACCATAACAGGGCCAATTTCCATGAGAGTTACAGTATCCAATGGGTTACGTAGTGGCCCACTGACAAAAGGCCCACAACCCAACACTCACAAGGCGGCTAGAAGCCAAGGCTTCGATAATGCTTACCGAGCTGCCTCACACATAGGTGAATCAGCAAAAACTTACCGTGAACCAACACATACAAGTATTATTCCACCGTATGGTCTAAGCTCGTGCATCTACCGAAGACATATTAAACAGATCAACCCCATTAAAACAATAGTGCGCACATCTGGACGGTCCTGGTAGCTGTCACATGATGATACATGCCAGCACAATGAGTCACGGGAAACGCTTCCCTGTTTTGGCTTGATTTCACTATGATTTTTTTTTTTATTTTACTAAACCTACCCGCGAAAAAGCCCTCGTAAGTTTTTTGCTTTGACCGTATTTTCCCTTCGATGGTTTCTCTCTTCTTTCAGAGAAAGCCTTCGTTATTGTGGCTCACTCACTCACTCACTGATCTTGTGGCTCACTTTTTGCTCATCCCTCGCTGGCCTTGTCCCTCACTCACTTCACTCGCTCTGTTCTCTCTCTCTCTTCGCTATTTCTTTTTTCGGTGATAATGCAAGTGATGGCGATGGCGATGGCGAAGTCTAACTGAAAAGGTCTGTTCTCCCTGTTTCTCACGCTCTGTCTCGCTTGCTTTCTTGCTCGTTTCTACGTTTCGATATTTGTGTTAGGGTTTTTAAAAATTTTGCAGTTTTTAACGTTGTCTTCGACGGGGACAAATTTTTGGTGTTTTTGAATGTTGAGTTGGAACTTGATTTGTTGGATTAATGAATTCAAAAGAGATGATTATTAGTGTTGATTTTAGCTTCAATTTTGAACTAAGAGAAAGCTGCAATGTCTTCTACGATTTTAGCTTCACAATTCTGTTTCTGGAACTCACTTTGGTGGTGTTGATTTTACTGTGCGGAGTTGTGTCATTATATAAAAAAAGTTTGTTGACTATTACGGGAAATTCAAATTTAGATGCAGAATTCACTAATGAATTGATAACAGTAGCTCATAGTAGGTGAAAAATCAACTTCAGCTTTAATTAATGGTTTATATTACTAATGTATAGATTTGACCGATCTGTTTTTATAACTAAACACATATTTATCCAATTAATCATCGCTTCTATTCCTTAGCTTATTCTCTTTTTGTTCCAAAGATAACATTGATCACTAGTTTTTAGCAAATGATAAAATATAAAAAGGATTGAACCTTCTCAAATGCAGAATTTAGTTTACAGGATTATAGAGTATTAACATTAAGGTAGTCTCCAATTAACTTGTCTAAATTTTGATTAAGTACAAATGTTCATTCTTCTGGTTGTCGCTGTTGTTGCTATGATTATAAGCAAGTAGTACATAGATGAGACAGTAGATTATATGAAAGAAAGGAAATGGTGTATTATCCAATCTGTGAGCAGGTAAATTTTGATGTGCATTCATTATCTATTTGATTTCTTAATTCATATCTCTAATAAATTATATTTTCTAATTGACAATTGGTCTTGCATTCTTAAAACTTAGATGCTAAATAATATTATTCACGTTTTTATTATTTTTCTCGGTTTATGCTTACTGCTTAGATCTCCATACTGTGATGTCTTATCTCAGTTGCTGAGATAGGAGAAGAACTGACCATAAATAGGAGAAGAACCTAAGAAATTGAAAACCTGCTGAAAATGAAGCACCTACTGAATAATTTTAAAAGTTCTTGCTTTGTTTATGTAACTTTATATTGCTTACTTGGTTCTTGGTTATTGCTTTATTATTATTAATTAACTTAAAGTTATATATATATACAATAATTCTAGACGTACACCTATTTTTTTCAACCAAGTCCAACCAAGTTGTTCATGCGCGCACTGTACGAACAGAAATTTATATGTACAACAAACATGTTTTTATAGTTGACATGAACAGGTTTTAAAACATATTCATTTGCTTTTAAATTTTCTGTTCGTTTTAGTAGTAATATTCTGTTCGTGCGCATGGGGTGAGAGTGGGCAAAATTCACTTGGTTTGACTTGGTTGAAGAAAAGAGGTGTACATATAATATGATCGATATATATATATATATATATATATATATATATATAT
>JASCZI010212297.1:488-25758 GCA_036250425.1 Stylosanthes scabra
CCACAGGGTTTTTCTTGACGAGATTTTTAATGAGGCATATCCGTAATGGACGTCCAAGGGGGAGTGTTATGAATTATTGGTGTCGGCAGCCGCCGGCACTATGCAGCACTATGCTGCATAATAACCCAATAAATCATGGTCGTCCATTCCTAATCAAGTTACTATGTTGCATAGTAAATGAATCATAACCGTTCATTCCTTTTCATGTAATAGTAAATCTTTTACTATAAATAGGACTATGATTTCATAAGTTTTTCATATCCAGAAATCAATAAGAATTTCATATTCTTGCTCTCTAGCTCTCTCTCTTGCTTTTATATTATTCTCTCTTTTATAGCTTTAGTTTCATAACATTATCAAAATTATATATATAACTATAATAATCATAGTAATAATAGCTATCATAGCCATAACATGTACTAGTGAAAAATTCTTTTTGAGAGAAATATCAGCCTATCTTTCAGTGAGGGATAAAGATGGCTAGATTACATCTCACAATAAACAGAAATAAAAATGGGAATGCACTATTTTTTGAATGATAAATATTATAAATTAAAAAAAATATTGATAATATAAAAATTTAAATTTTTAATACATTTATTTTATATTTATTAAATATAAATATTTAAAATATTCTTTTAATAATAAATTCAAAATTTAATCTCTAATCTTTATTCAAATACTAACATTACTCGTCAAGTATTCAAATAGATTGGTGTGTATGTTTCAAAGGAAGTTAGGCATTTCGGTTAACCCAATGATACGTTAATATTTTATATGTCCATTTAATTAATTTTTTCTAGCTATTTTTCTCTCTTTCCCCCCTCCTCTTTATCTTTATATAGGTTCTATCTTTGCAAGTAAGTTAAGATGATTGAGGCAACATTGGAGATCTTATCCGTAAGGAGCAACAAACTAATAGTGATGATTGATTAATTAATTTGTTATTCTTCAATTAAGTAATAATATGTTATGGCTCCCGTGACTATATATATTAAAATTCACAAGTTTGTTGAACCGAAATTTAGAATAAAAACGTAGGGTTTGAGGAGCTTGAAAATTGAAAGAAAAAGGGAACACCAATTAGTTAGGACTGCGGGGGAAGAATACGATAAAAATAAAAAATTAAAAGTTTAATGAGACAAGTTGTGTGTCCACTAGCACACCTTGTCCAATCAAATGAGCCTAAATTTCTCCTCATGGCTTATGCCATGTGAGGTCCCTATCTTTTTCTTTTTCTATTTTCTTTATTTTTTTCTTTTAGTTGATAAAAATAAAAAATCATGCTATACTTGAGGTACATACATAATACATGGTTGTTTGTTTAATCTTTCTTCTTGTTTAATTAGTCAAACCCCACATGTGGAGCTGCCTAGTTAATTGTGTCTTTTGGGATAAGCTTCAAAGGTTACCTTCTTCTCCCAACATCATGCATTTTGGTCATTATTTACATGAGATATTTTCATCTGAAAATAATTGCTAAAAATCACTAAATATTTTAATATACTTAACTAAATTACTTCATGTAATTTGTGTTAATATTTTAAGTATTATTTTTAGGTGAAGATATCTTTACATAAATAGTTATTATATATTTTTGTCTGCCCTTATTATAAGTAATGGTTTTGATTTTGATTACTTAATGTAAGAGTTCTATATATTAACATATATACAAAAACGTTATGAACTGAAAGAGTGAAAAAGGTTATTTGTATAATTTTTCAAATAAAAAGTTATTAGTGAGTTATAAAGTCACAATTTATTTTTAGTAATAGTTAACTAATAATATTTAAAAGTATGATTAAAAAAATATATTTAATTACTAGCTAAATGTATTGGACTGCTAGCTAAAATGCTGCCTAATATAAATTAAAATTAAAGAAAGAATTTAAGGTTATGTTTTAGAATTGAAGGTTTACATTAGTATGATTTGAACACTCCTGATTTCGTTTTATTTACAATATAAAATTGTTTTTTCCTCTCTAACTAAAATAAAAAATAAATTCCTTTAATATAATCATAAATCCAGAATAAATTTATATTTTATTCATGAAAATTTCAATGGTTGATAATTTTATTCCTAAATGAATGAAATTAATTTAATCAACTTAGGTTAGTCCAGTAGTTACTTCGCTAATTCGTTTAAATAAATGTTGGGAGTTTAAATACAGTCTTATACACGCAGCAATTCATTGATCAGCACTAAACCCTTAAATGTAATTTAGATCTAGGTGAATTAACTTTTCGTCTATCAAACTATAAATACCATGAGAAACAAAAAAATATTAATTTTTTCATTAATAGATTTGTTTAAGTTTTCACGAGTAAAAATAATTATTTAATATTTATACATTAGTCTTATAGGGTTAGAAGTATATTAGACAAGAGTACAAGACAAAATAATAAAAAAAGAAGTATATTAGTCAATTTTTAAATTTATTGAACGATACACAAAAAAAAAAAAATTATAGAGAGATAAAATAATGTCAATTAATAAGGGAAATATCATTTAATGACATAACTTGCACAAAATCTATTAATATTATTTTCATTAATAATAAATGTTTAATGTCCAAAAAATAATAAATGTCTTAAAAAGTCATAGATTAATGAAACATAAAAATATATTTGGTAAGATTAAAAATGTATATGTTCAAAAAAAATTGTCCCTATATATAGTAAAAAATAAGGGTAATTAAATATGTAATAAAATATATTTTTTTGACTTAAATTTTTATACTAAATTTCATTATTTATGTGCTAAAAATTTTTATATTAAATTTTATTATTTCTATGCTTAATCTAATAAATATAAAAATATTTAAAATTTTATTCTATTTATAATAATTAAATATTTAAAATTTTATAATTAAGCCAAATATAAATGGGTATTATGAAAAATGGGAAAAAAAGAAGAGAAGGAGGGCGCAATAAATGTGCGTAAGTGAAGAACCACATGCTTCCCCGTGAGACCTCATTTCCTTTTATACTCTCTCTCTTTCTCTCTCTCCTCCTCCACCTTCCACCTTCCCCATCTCTTATTCACTTCCTCCCACTTCCCACCGCCCACCACCACCTTCTTCATCTTCTTCTTCCTCTCCTCATACATTTATTTATACATCCCCTTTCATTATTCTCAAACACCAAAACAATTCCCATGGCATCTCCCCAACCAATTATAAACACTCCAGAAACTTCCACCAATAACCCCCAAACCACCTCACTCCCCGATTCCGATTCAAATCCCAACAAACGCCGCAAAATCGCCCACGGCACTCCCGCCGACGCCGCATCTCTCAATCACATCCACTGGACATCCCAATCCGAGCAGCAGATCTACTCCGCCAACCTCCTCCGCACCCTCCGCCAAGTCCTCCGC
The DNA here is from genome assembly GCA_036250425.1 of Stylosanthes scabra. NCBI lineage: Eukaryota > Viridiplantae > Streptophyta > Magnoliopsida > Fabales > Fabaceae > Stylosanthes > Stylosanthes scabra. Next base: position 3,868 of record JASCZI010212297.1, read on the forward strand.
CGCAACCCTTCCCCCTCCACCACACCATCAAAGTCCCGCCAGGTCCGTTACGCCGCCGACAGAGTCCTCGCCGCCGCCGCCAAAGGCAGAACGCGCTGGAGCCGCGCCATCCTCTCCTCTCCGCCTCCCTTGAATCTCCGCCGGCTGCACCTCCACAAGAAGGCCCCCGACGCGAAGAAGAAGGTTACCGGATTGAGAAGTTTGCGCAACGGAACGGAAAAGAGGAAGTTACCGGCTGTTCAGAGGAAAGCGCGCGTTCTGAGCCGGTTGGTTCCCGGTTGCCGGAAGGTCTCGTTTCCGAACCTTCTAGAAGAAGCCACTGATTATATCTCCGCCTTGGAGATGCAAGTGCGCGCCATGACCGCTCTCGCCGAGTTACTCGCAGGTGGTAACTCGCCGAGTGGACTCGCCGCTGAATCGTTAAGTTGACCCGCCCGAACGAACGAGTTCGTTTTAGATCAATCAGTTGCCTTGGCCATATCGTGCCAGGTGTTTTTTTTTTAGTGTTATCTTATTGGCTTCTTTTTTTCTTCTCCTTTTTCTTTTATTTTTAATTTTAATCTTTATTTTTTTTTTCTTTTTCAGATTCATGTATTCTATATAATCGTGTACATGCCATTTGCTTCTTCTTTCTTTTTTTTTTTCTCCTCTTTTTTTGTCCACTATCATGAACTTTATTTCAATTTTCCTCTTTATTTTTTTTAATTCTTTTAAATAATTTATTGAATTGATTAATCATTAATGTGAACGTGCTAGTGTGCTATCACAAATTCACAATACCACCTACTTCCATGGATGGAGTCTTTTCTTAATTATTTTCTTTTCTTGGAGAACAAACGAGTTAGTTTCTATTTTGTCAAATTAATTGTTTATTTTACTTTTTTAATTTATAAAAAAATGATATTAATATATTTGAACATACCTTTGAGTATTTGACATCTTTTTTTCTGAGAAGGAGAAGAATTGCTTGTATTTTTTAAAAAAGAAACCATGTTTTTTTTACACTGGTGAAGAAAATAATATTTTGAATTAATGTTGTATTTATTCCATCAAATTTGCATTCATGATTTAAGTTAATCTCCAAAATTTACATAAGTAACTCACTTTAGTTAATCTCTGACGATAATCGAGTACAACCTTTAGTTTGAAGCTGGGTTTGATAATGTGACGATGGTTTCTCAATAACCAAGAGCCCACAATAACAATATAACGTTTGGTAACTTCGGGTAAATAAATTTGACAGTTGTTTGAATTGATTTATTTTAGAATAAAATTGGATTTGATTAATTCAAAATATAATTAATTTTTAATTAAAATATATTAATTAAGTATTTGTTTCCTGAGGAGCCAACAACAAATTTTATCAAACTCAGCTAAAGCACGTGGAACCGACTAGTGCGACGGGGTGAGTATCTCAGTAGAGATTAAGATTTACATATTAATTAAAATTAACAGTCTTAATTTTTAAAATTTTAGTATTTTTAATATTTCTAAAAATTGAAATTGAGGGATTAGAATTCTAAAAATTTTCAACTTAAAAGTTTTTCATATTCTATATATATCAAATATGATTGGACAAAAAAAAAAAACAAATATGATTAGATGCTCGTGTAATTTTACATTACCTGAAATTAAACTCTAAATAATAAGAAATTAAAAGAGAATAGCTCAATAGTTGCGTCCGAAACATGAAAAATTGAAAACTAATTTCAACACTTCATAGTTCATACAAATACCAGTGTTTCCGAAAAGATTTTTTTTTTTTTTCAATTTTGAGGGAAAACAAAATAACATTGCTTTTGACTGTTCGTACACGTTGAATGATCTGAATGAGATCTTCAGGGTTTCATCGTTTGAGCTTGAAACCGTAAGTTGCTAATGATTCTTCACCTTTTATCACCCATAAAACATCACTAATAGCCAACGTTTTCCTCGGGATTTGGACTTCTTACAAGTTACAAACTTATTAACATAATTAAAAGGTAATCCACTTAAAATGTCACAAAATAATATTTTCAAAAAGCTAAAGCAATAAAATTATTTTCTTAATAAATAAGTTTAAATTTGTAATTTTTGTTATATATAAGACACGTTGTTCTTATTAAATAAAAAAAAAAAGTTTCCTTTGCCATTACCTTACCCTTATTATTTGCAATTACAAGTTTCGATTTTTAAAATATGTAGGTCCACTGCTAATAAAGTTAAGAACTGCAAAAGCCAAAAATGAAGGAAATGACTGATTACTGATTAGTCTATCAAGCATTGTAAATATTTCTTCTTCTTCTTCTTTTCTCCACACACTTAATTTGATTTATTTTGAGCCGTATCCATTGTAGTTGTATGTACCATCTAATCTCTCAAATTTAGAGCTTCTCTCGGTGAAAATAGATTTTTAAGATAATATATTCTCAATACCCAGGAAAAGAATATAAAATATAATGATTTAATGGGGCACTGATTATTTTCTCAATTTATATATACAAAATTATGCATAATGCATGTGAATATTAAAGTTACATTGATTAATATGTAAAAAGCAAAAATAATATAAAAAATTAATATAATAATTTAACCAGTGCTACGAAATTAATATTAGGAAATTCTTAAGGAGTAAATAATTCAGTTATTATCCAAAATTAAAAAAATTTATCATACGAAATTGAAAAATACTATCATCAAAATAGAATAAAAGTGGTCACCATATAATATATGAGTTATCATCTGTAACTCATCTACCATCAGCTGTTGCTTTTGAAAGCACCTAAGGGGAGCTTTTCAAAGATAGTTTGTACTTATCAAAATTAAAAAGTCTAATATAATCTTATTTATTAATAAATATCCATATTTATTATTACATATATATTTATTATGACTTTTTTACATTTTAAAAGTTACTTTACCAAATACAATTATTATCGTTTGTGCTTATTGAAATGCATTTTTTATTTGATTTTACCAAACATATGTGCTACGACTTTTAAAAAATTATTTTTTAAAAAACAACTTTCGTAAGCTACTTTCGAAAAGTAAAAACTTTACCAAACCAAGTCTTAGTACAATAATCAATGAGGTAATGTTGCATTTAATTATCCAAAACAATTCCTGATTTATTAAATTGGTCTAATTGATTCTTAAGTTTAAAATATATTTATCTTTTCGTTCCTAATTTAATGTTAAGGTAGCATTTCTTACGGTAAAATTTTTTATCAATGTTTAAAACTCTCAATCCATAAATAGGAGAAAGTATAAAACATCATAAAAGAAAAGTCTAATACAAAATAAAGGTTAAACAAATTTGAAAAACAAATAAAACACCCAGATCAAATCACTTTTAAGAATCTCTTTAAGTATTATCATTTCTGTGCTGTAAAGATTTGTGTGAAACTCTACGATAATAACCTACACTTAAGATCAAAACTCTTAAAGCTTCGTCAATTTCAACTGAAAATACTTATGGTATAGTGTCACTTCAAAAGACATACCATCTCCAAAAAAAACTAACTCATCATTTGATTCCATTTTTCTCCACAAAAAACCCACCTTGCAAAATTAATCGAACAACTTAAATTTTTCTTACTTTAACTTTTTCAACCTACTCTTATGTTCCTTCTTTTTCTTTGTTTCTCTTTTTTTTTCAACGCTCGAGTCTCATTAAACTCTTTTAAAATAGATATAATACTTTTTTTTCATCGAAAATCATAGGACCAATCTTAACTGCTAGAGTTAATCGACACTCTTCCATGTCTGACTTAGAAATCATCTTTATCCGGGTTTGATCATTCCTCCTTCTCCTTCGATCCCTTTTGCTTATCATGAGTCCTCTTTTTCACAAAAAATAAATTTCCACTCGATCCAAATTTGCAGACACATAAAGAAAATAAATGTTCAAATCAGGAATAACATAGAAAAAAAAAAATCAGTAATAACATAATTCAAATGATTTGTCCAAATATGTAAATGTGATGTAAAAAAAATAATGAAACAAACGAAAAAGATAGAAAAATAATAATAAATGAAAAAGATATAGTAAAAACAGAAAAGAGAATAAAATGGATGAGCACCCGCATGCTTTCGGCAGCAATGATATTTGATGAACAGAATAGAGAAGCAGTGATGTACGGTTCTGACAATATCACATTCCAACTCAAGTAATTCATTCACCCAATTCTTTATGCAATATTTGACCACATGCCTCCAACTTCACACAAAACAGTCAAAATTGGCACCCGCAATTTAACTAAACTAAACTAATAACAGAAGAAAAAAAAAATGAATACCCAATTATATATCTAACAATTTAGTTAAAAAAAAAAGACTATTTTTACGGAAAAGTCTCACGAAATTAAAAGAAAAAATTTAAAAATGTTACAAAAAATATAAAATTCCAATATAAAATATATCTAATTATATATCTAATAATAAAAAATTCTAATTCATAAGTTTAATTATTTTCATAATATTTAAAATAATAAAAAATTTTAATATAAATAATATTTTTTAAAAATAATAAAATTGTAAAAAATATAAATTTTTTTATTTAAAATTTTTAAAAAATAATTAAATTTATAAGTGAGGACTCCAATTTTTTTTTTTTAAAAATAATAGTGTCAAAAGAGCATTTATACAGTTATTCTTAAAAAATAATGAAATTGTGGTAGTTAACCACCTGACATTATATATCACATCATCCATTCTCATTGCTTTTTTGGTGACTTTATTTTTATTTTTTTTTTTTTGTGACTCATCCATTCTCATTGTTACTACTCCACTTTGCTACCCACTCTTATTTGTGAATAACATTATTGGTGTCTCTCTTATAATAAGCAAATTCAATTTAATTACAGGATATAACGATAAATTATAAGAATTGATAACCAGAAATCAAAGTTAGTTGACTCGTGCATTTAAACAAGTGTTATCGATTTAAATTTTATATTATGTATATAGTAATTTATTCACCAATAACAAATTCATAAATAGAGCTACATATAAAATCAGTTATTAAATTAATTATTATGTATTTATATATAAATATATATGTTATTTGATATATATTTTTTTATCTTTTTTTATATAACTAACTAATTTATTGACTTATTTTTATTGTTAGAAGTAATATATATATGGTTGAAATATTAATTCATAAGATATTAAAACATAAATTCATAAGATATATAAGAGCATGCCTATAAATTAAAAAACAAGACACGAATATTTATATATATCACTTATGAAAAGAATATTTGGAGGGACATAGAAGATTTGTACTCGTATATTTGTAAAGATATTTTTATCATTTTGAATTTTTACTATGATCTATATAACAAGCATTATTAAGCTACAAGTTAAAATATTAAAGCCTTCACATTTCAGGGTGCATGCAACCAGTAAGAAAAAAGGCCCACATATTAAAAAGTTATTGAAAGAGGCAAATTAAATGTTTTCAAAACAACGTGAGTAGAGGCTGAGACTCATAAAACATCATGTGCATTGGAGGACCCTACAACTATGAAGGTAGTGCATGCACACATTGGGTTGCATGTGAGAGTGTGAGGTGGGAAGAAAGAGCTTCACATGGCATTTGCATTTTTGAAAGGACTGTGTAAGAAGAGAAAGTGCTTCTCACTCATTATTATGATTTTCTCCTAAATCCCTAAGCTCTAAACTCTGGATAATAATTATTTCACCATGGATAGAAGATCTATTATTATTGTTACTTAATCAGTTGTTGTATGCATAAAATAAAATTCAAACTTATCATATTTATTTAGACAAATTAATGAACTAATCACAAAATGATCCGATGTAAATAAATATTCTTGCACTTTATTATTAGTGGTGACTTGTTTGGTTTTGCATTGCACATTTGTATCCACCACATTGCTTATATGCCCTTTTATTCATTAATTTTTTTTTCAAGTAAATAAACATTTATTTTGATACTTGAAAATCTCAAATCTGATCAAATATATAGTTTTTGAAGTAAATAAAAATGAATGTGATTCCCAAAATACAAAAAATATTGGACAAAATGCACCAACCGTTATATCTTCGTCATGGTTGTTATTATTAAAGTCGTTGTCAAAGTATAGCACTCAAGACATTTACATGATACTACAACACCACCTTTGTGGATCCTAGCTAAATTAAACCTTTATAAATATTTTTTGTAAATTTGAGGTCAATATAAAATTATAAGTTATAGTTAGTTATGATATGTAAACACTATGTTATAAGGGGATTTTTTCTGTTGTCTTTTATTTTATGATTGAAATTGTGTAATTTTGTCTTATATTTTTCAGAAGGTTATCAATATTGAGTCATTGTTTTGGGTTTTTTATGTTTAAATAAAACAAATTCTTTATTTGCCAATTTTTATATTTAGTCTCATTTTTCCAGTTAGAAACTGCAAAAACTAAACTGTATGGTTTTTATGATAATAATAACAAGAAAACCACAATTAATTAATACATTCTTTAAACATTTTTTATATTTCAAGAATGATAAGTTAGTTTGGTTAATTCAAGATCGATTTTGCAAAACTCAAAATAGAAAAAATTAGATGATCAATATAATTTATTTAAAGGAAAGTTATTTGGTACAGATCTAAATTTATATAGATATAAAAAATTATCTTACAATACAGATTTTACACCTTATATCTCAAAAAAATTAAAATAATATACAAATATAAAACCATACATTCTTCTAATAAAACTTATATCCTTACCATTTATATCTATAACATAAGCCACCTTATTTAAATTAGCCAACCAACTTAATTTTGCCGATAAAAATAAGCAAAATGTAGTGGTGAGCATTATTTATTCAAAATTGTTCATGTACTTAGATAATGATTTAGGGTTTGTTGTGTATTTGGTTGTGTGAGAAAGAGACAGTATGAGGGTGAGAGAGAGAAAGAGTGTTTAGGCGTTGGACAGTTGCCCCTATTAGCGACTTTTAAGGGATGGCTTTTTCCTAATTAAAGGCTGACACGTGTGCAACCTTCTTAACACAACTGTCAACTTTCCAGATGACTAGATCGTGACATGCCTCTTTGCCCATGTGGCAATCCCAATTACACTCCCCACCAAAATTTTTAACTGCAACTCACAAACTTTTTTAATCAATTAAAAATAACAAATAATTATTTAAATTAATTATTTTAGGTTTTTCAAGTTTCACATTTTAGTTTCTCATATTTCAAAACATCTAAAATATTTTTTCAACATTTATTTTTATTAGATAATATAATTTTTTGCTTATAATTTATATTAGGAGAAAAATAAAATGATTTTTTAAAAATTTAAAAATTCATAAAACAGTCTCTCAAATATTATAACACATATAAAATAGTTCATTTAATTTTGTATATTTTCTAGAGAGAATTATATTATATAACGGATATAAATACTAAATACTGTTTTGGATATTTTGTAATTAGAAGCTAAAGTGTTTTACTTTAAAATTTTCAGTACTAATTTAGAATTACTTAAAATAAAAATAACAATTTTTTTCTGAAAAAATACATAAATTTCAATAGATTTTAATAATTATTTTTAAAAAAATAATACATAATTTTTTGAAAAATGACATAAAATAGATTTTTTCTTAGTTTATGTATTTAATTTTTTTATTCTATTGAATATTTGAATTGAAAGTAAATACTTTGTCTTAGATAAAAAATTAATACCGTTGTATTATAACTTTTTATTTTTTCGTAATTGTTATTTTTTAATAGAAAAATGATGATATAAAAAAACGAATACATATATTTAATTTAGTTGCACTTAGTTTAGTTTAGTTAACTATAAAATAATTAGCTGCTAATAATAATGATTCATGACTTCATTATGTATTATAGATAGATTTTTTTATATTTTATATTTTTAAGTATAGAAGGTTAAAATGAAGTGACCACATCACATATATTTTATAAAAAAATATAAAAAATTTTCATTTGAGAACTAATAAAAATCAATAAAAAGTTATAAATAATAATTTTTATATTATATAAATAATAATTTTTTTAATTTTAGATATTTATTTATTCATTGACATCATATATATTTTATAAAAAAATATAAAAAATTTTGATTTGAGAACTAATAAAATTCAAAATTATAAATAATAACTTTTATATTATATAAATAATAATTTTTTTAATTTTAGATATTTACTTATTCATTGATTTCTAATGACCTCCGAATACTATTTAGCATTAGTCATATCTAGCATTAGTCATATCTAATGTGTATTTGTTGGCTAGCTTCCCTCCTTATTACTTCTTCCACGGCATCACATTATTATTTTGTGGGCTTCCATTTTATTCCTTTTTCAATGCCATTAGTCACCACATTTCACATGCAACCATGTGCTTCCATTTAAGAAGCCGTATCTTATTTCCTTTCTTTCTCCTTTTTCTTCTCTCTCTTGCCTCCTTCCTTTCGGTATTTTTTCTTCATCTTTATCTTCCCTTTCTTACTTTTCCTAACCAATGCTTGCCTCAATCAATAGGGGCCAAATTAACAAGTCTCATATCTCTCAATTTATGATAGAGGGTTGATAATCAAGTTAGTGCCCAACAAATATTACGAAATTTAAATTAATTTTTGAAAAATTTTATTAGATATATTAATTTCTAAAACAATATAATATATAATTAAATTAGTTTTTTTATTAATAAAATGATAAAATATTATATTTAAATATCATGTATCATAAAATAATTAGATGATATATTATCTATTAATTAATTATTTTGTAACATATGATAATTTAATTAAAAATTATAAGGAATAATTCGAAAAACATGATATTTTAAGGATGAATTTTAACATTAACTTTTATAATATATGTGACCTAGTTTAATGGAACTTCCTCATTTCTTTGGGTGTCTTGAATATTTAAGATTTTAGAGTAGAACTTGACGGTAAATATTTATTAATCATGCTATTTGAACAAGTGAATTGATCAACTAAGTGGTTAACCAAGTAAAATTACAATAACACCACACTCTCAAACCTTTGCTTTTTCAAAGCGTAACCAACTCATTCACTCACTCACGCGCTTAAGAAACCGCCTCAGAAACATTCGAAATTCATAAAAAACGCTCAAATTCAATTGAAATCTATCAATTTCGGAAGAAAAGCAACAGAAACTAGATTTAATATCATCAAATCGAAATCGAATACGTTGAAAAACAGAAGGAAGAAAAGCAACAGAAGGTCACAGAAGCTACGGAAACTTTCAACATTCAACAACAGCTACAACACTTCGAATCGAAAGGTACACTTCAATAAACACTTGCATTTTACTACATTTGCATTATTTTCACTTGAAACCACTTCGTTATTCTTTTTGTCCATTATTCGAGATTTGAATGCCTTCTGTGTTATTTCGGTGGATTCTGGGTTAGTGTTAATGTGCATTTTGAATTAGCTTTGTTGCTGTTAGGTTTAGTTCAGTTTTGATATCATAATTCGAGATTTGAATGCCTTCTTTGTTATTTCGGTGGATTCTGGGTTAGTGTTTGTGTGCATTTTGAGTTAACTTTGTTGCTGTTAGGTTTAGTTCAGTTTTGATTTCGTTATTCGAGATTTGAATGCCTTTTGTGTTATTTCGGTGGATTCTGGGTTATTGTTTGTGTGCATTTTGAGTTAGCTTTGTTGTTGTTAGGTTTAGTTCCGTTTTGATTGCATAATTCGAGATTTGAATGCCTTCTTCGTTATTTCAGTGGATTCTGGGTTATTGTTTGTGTGCATTTTGAGTTAGCTTTGTTGCTGTTAGGTTTAGTTCAGTTTTGATTGCATAATTCGATATTTGAATGCCTTCTTTGTTATTTCGGTGGATTCTGGGTTAGTGTTTGTGTGCATTTTGAGTTAGCTTTGTTGCTGTTAGATTTGCTTGTGTTTTAAATTCATTCCTTGTCCCCTGTTTATTTCGGTGCATTTTGGTTTTTCTTTTGTGTACATTCTATCTAACATCTTGTGTACACTTATATTCTACAGAGAAGATGGGAAGAAAAACTACCGTGGAAAAGGAAAAGAAGAAACAAATCGATGTCCAATACGATGTAAGCTTCAATTATATTTCAGTGGAGTTTAGATTATGTTCAACTATCTAACCTATGTTTTCCAACTTTTGCAGAAATGTCATAGGGCCAGCTACAGCCCTTCTGAACATGCCAAGACCTACATAGGCTTTTCAAATCAGAAAAAGGCTCTTGTGCACGAGATGGGGTTTGGTGCACTGGCAGAAAACGTGTCGAACTATAATTTCAGCAATCTCATCATGATGGAACTGGTGGATAGCTTCCATATACCGGATATCACAATCAGCACTAATATAGGAAGGTTTAAAGTTGATGCTACAAAATTTAGGCATGCTTTGGGACTGAATGCAATGAGAGGTTTATATCGACAGCACTGGATACCGAAGAAAACATCACAAAATTCAAGAGAGCTTTCATCCTCTATGTGCAGAAGGCCATGTTGTGTCCCAACAATTCAAAGCCACTCTCTCCAAAAACTTTACCAACAATTCTTGATGTCACAAATCCGAGAGCGATGAATTGGGGGCGACATGTGTATAGCTTCTTGCTGAATGGAATAACAGAAATGAAAAAGAAGAATCTGAAGAGTGTCGACGACTGTGTCTTTGTTCTTCTAAAATCTATTTCCAAGAGACACATTTTGGGGTGGATTCTGAATAAGTCAATGCTCAACCTCCATGACTGGAGTACTGGAAAGACAGCACGTTGAAGCGAAGAATAAAATATGAGTTCGAAGATCCAGCTGTAAGTATATTTGAATTCCCTAAAGTCCATAGAAATAATAAACATGTGTATGCTCCTTCTTTGTTATTTCGATGCGTTCTGTGTTAGTGTTTGTGTTCAATTTGAGTTAGATTTGTTGCTGTTACGTTTTGTTTAGTTTTGATTGCATAATTCCATATTTGAATGCCTTCCTTGTTATTTCGGTGGATTTTGGGTTAGTGTTTGTGTGCATTTTGATTTAGCTATGTTGCTATTAGGTTTTGTTTAGTTTTGATTGCACAATTCCATATTTGAATACCCTCCTTGTAATTTCGTGTTGCAGGGTCTGGCCCACCAAGCTAGAAGTAGGACGCCAACAAGAACGCAAAAGAAAATAGAAAGCAAGATAAAGATCCCGCCAACAAAAAATGAAATCATGAACGGCACACTCGCAAAGTCATTGCAGATTGAAGGACCTTCACATAAGAAGATCCTAGGAAAGAGGAAGCAGATTTAGGAGGAGAAATCTTCATCAGAATCTGAACCAGAAATAGAATCCGAATCAGAATCTGAATCTGAATCAGAATCTGAATCCAAAACTGCATCAGATTGAGATTCAGAAAAAACAATATCTGAAGATGAGAAGTAAGTATTTTATCTAGATGCAATTTATTTCGGTGGAGAATAGTATTTCAGTGGAGTGTAGCATGTTATTTAGGTGGAGTTCATAATAGTATTTCGGTGGAGTGTAGGATATTATTTCGGTGGAGTTTAGAGTATCATTTTGGTGGAGTAATTTGTTTCTGATTATTTGTATTACTTGTTCACAGTGTGGGCAGCATAAAAAAAAGAACAAAGAAAAGGCATGAGTCCATTAATGCTGCACCATTGCAGCCTCCTCAACACACTGAAGCAGATGCTAATCCTGCTGCCGCAATTGACGAGAAGTAAGTATTTTATCTAGGTGCAATTTATTTCGGTGGAGTGTAGAATAGTATTTCGGTGGAGTGTAGCATGTTATTTCGGTGGAGTTCAGAGAATAATATATCGGTGGAGTGTAGCATATTATTTTGGTGAAGTTTAGAGTATTATTTCAGTGAAGTAATTTGTTTCTGATTATTTGTATTACTTGTTCACAGCGTGGGCAGAATAGAAGAAGAATAAAGAAAAAGGCATGAAGCCATTAATGCTGCACCATTGCAGCCTCCTCAACACGGTGAAACAGACGCTAATCCTTGTAGTCAAGTAAATGTCAACCTTTCTAGTGATGTAGAAATTGAAAACATGTAAGTAAAAATTGAAAAACTGCGCAGAAATAATATAATACTTATTTTACTTATTTGTTTCAATAATTTATTTTACCTTTTCTACATGCAGCACTCCTCTAGGTGATACTGAAAGTCAAGAAGATCCTACTAAGGATGCTGATTTTGCTGCTACAATGGGGGTTGAAAGAGTTCAAGAAGAGGATACTCATCACGATGCAGTGATTGTTGATCCTACAATAGAGACGGTTCCTCCTAAGCATACTATTCCTACTGCTGCAATGGGAGTTGAAAGTGTTGAAGAAGAGGATACTCATCACGATGTTGTGATTGTTGATGCCACAATAGAGATGGTTCCTTCTAAGCATATTGTTCCTGCTGCTGCAATGGGAGTTGAAAGTGTTGAAGAAGAGGATACTCAACACAATACTGCGATTGTTGATGCTTCAATTGCCGAGCCTTCAAGTGTCATAGAAGAAGCAGCATTGACAGCCCTTGTTGAAAAAATGTAAGTGAATCTGTACACAAAAAATATTCAACATTGTACACAAATAATAAAGTCCGTTACTAAATATTAGTTTCCTCCTTTGCAGTACTACTCAACAACATGTGGCGCCAGAAAAAAATCTTGAAGAATCTGTGACTCGTCCAGAAGAAGAAGCGCCAGAGCAAGAGTTGACACTTAGAGATTTGCCGGAAATACAAAAGGCGTAAGAACCTAGATATTTCCTCCACATCTGTAATAACATTTTGTGTACATTTTACTATTTTGTTGCTGTTTTTCAATTGACTTAAGTTGGCTTATTATTTCGGTGGATTCTGGACTACATTTTGTGTACATTTTACTATTTGTTACTTTTTTCAATTGACTTAAGTTGGCTTATTATTTCGATGGATTCTGGACTACACATTTTGTGTACATTTTACTCTTTTGTTGCTGTTTTTCAATTGACTAAAGTTGGCTTATTATTTCGGTGGATTCTGGACTACATTTTGTGTACATTTTACTCTTTTGTTGCTGTTTTTCAAATAACTTAAGTTCCCCTTATTATTTTGGTGGATTCTGGACTACATTTTGTGTACATTTTACTCTTTCATTGCTGTTTTTCAAATGACTTAAGTTTCCTTATTATTTTGGTGGAATCTGGACTACAGTATGCGAAATGAACATTTCTTTTATTAATATTAATTTGTTAATGGTTTAACTACATTGCATCACTACAGAAGATGATGCCACATCTGTAAAAACTACTGTTGAGAAGCCTCTGATTGTTCAACAATGCTTGGAAAGGTAAGAAACCTTGAAACCCACCGAAATTGTATTCCAAATTGCACACAAATTTCTAGAATCCCTTTTATCTCTCTGTTTTATCTTGTTGTTTTTATGTTTTTACTTATTTCTTTTTTTATTAATATTAGTTTCTTTTTTATTTAACTACGTCGCAGTACATCTGTACACAAACAACTTGTGATTGCTTTGGCGTTGGAAAAACCTGGTGACAAAGAATCTATGGCTGTTCCAAGAGAGCCAGAGGCGGCAGAGCTGACGCTGAGGGATTTGACAGACTCGGATGAATATTTGCATTTCACACCGCCTTCGTTTGACCTGCTGAGCCAAGAACAATCGCAGCAAGCGGAAATCCATGGTGAACATAGAAAAGCTGCTGGTCCCGTTAAGGAATGAAGTTCTCAAGAATTTGGAGAAGAAATTATTTACACACAGGGGACGCTTGATAGGCTTGACAAAGAGATGAATGATGTGCAAATGAAAATAGCTGAAAAGAAACTTGAAAGAATCCTCAAATTGCGGGAAGAGCTTAGAGAATTAGAGAATGCAGAGACCCCACAGAAACCAGAAACTAGTAGAACACGGATCTACAATTGGGCAACACAATGCACAAAACCAATCAGTACGAATTTCTTTTCAACGTTAAAACTGGCAAACCTTATCAGGCAATGAGGGGCCACTTCATGTCATTGGACCAAGAAGCTAACATGGATTTGGTGGTAAGTGCCAAAAAAATCATGGTTTTGTTAATTGTTTTATTTATTTTTTCTGTGCAATTCTTTGCTGATTTGTTCTCTTTTTTTTAATTAGATAATGCAAATAATGTGCATCCTGCACAACAGAGAAAATAACGAGAGGTTCCGAGATATGATTTATTGTGTCCCCCTCTTCTTTTGGTATCATCCCTAATCTATTTCTCTTCATTTTCTTTTGCGTATATAACATAACCGTGTTCCTTACGTTTTCTACTTTTCTCTTTGTTTTTAGAATGGTATGCTTGCAGCGTATAATCATAATTACTTTGATCCACGAACAGAACTTCCGTATTCAATTACAACACAGATAGAAAATGACAATAACGCTGTCTGTATTATATTGACAAAGATAAGATGAAGAGAGCTCGTTATGTAAGTTTCTTCATTATTTCGGTGGATTTTGGAATACATTGTGTGTACACTTTAGTCTTCTCTTGCTATGTTTCAAATAACTTAAGTTTCCTTATTATTTCGGTGGATTTTGGAATAATTTTTGTATGCATTTTACTCTTCTCTTGCTGTTATTTAAAAATAACTTAATTCCTCTTACAAATACAGCTGTTTGCCCCTGTTTTATACGGAAATCATTGGTGGTTGTACGTGATTCAAGTCAAGGGCAAAAGTATTTTGTTCTTGACTCGAGGAACATTAAAAATCCAAGCGAGGAAAGAATGAAGCTAAACAGATTCGCTGTGAGCATAGTGCCTTTGATTCCCTCCTTTTTTTTCTAAAAAAATTATCTAATAATATTCCTAACTCTAGTTTATCTATTTTCAGTCCAATGTCATCGATCAAATATTGGTCTATGCGCGGGAAGGGGGGGGGGACAATGTTTCCAGGGCCGATCACAAGACAAGTTGCCTCGCATTCATTGTTGCCTAAATATGTTACTGTCCCGAAACAACCGAATGAGTAATAGCAGAAACTGTTGTCGCCTTATTTTTATCAATTCGTGTTATGTTGTATTCATCTAATGCTTATTTTTTTCGAATCAGATTCGATTGCGGGGTGTATGTCCTCAAATACATGGAAATAGTGAATCCGAACGACTTGGGAAAGCGCAATTTCAAAATCCCAGCTTGGAGCAAAGTAAGTATTTTTTATCTATGAAATAAACTACTGTGTTTCTGTACGACAAAATTTATCTTACAATAACTATGTTTTCTCAAATATTTTGTAGGACCAACTTGAGGAATTCAGGGAACAAATTGTCGAGCGCATTTTATGCAACATCAATAATGAGTTCCGTGAAGTGGTAATGGAAGTGGCGAAACCTAACACAAGACATCCCAGACCTTCTCGCGCTCTTCAAAGCCCCTACATTTAGCTGGACTCGGGGGATTTAAAATCGAAATAGGAATGTAGAATTGAATTAGGAATGTATTCATGAAACTCTTACATTTTGTTGGCTGATTACTTTGTTGGCTGATTAGTATGATTTGTGTACATTTTACAAACTGAATTTGATTCCAAACTCTTTCATTTGAATATATATTTTCGTTAAGTTGTGTTTATGTATGGTTTCTGAGTTTGATTTTGTATTGATTAATGAACACTGAAATCAGGCAAAATAATCAAAACACCTCAAAACTAAGTTCATGTAGGCTAAAAAACTCCATCAAAATAATGCTCTAAAATGTACACAAATATTATTTGTAAATGAAACTAAGTTCCAGTTGCCTACACTGCACCGAAATAATGCTCTGAACTGTACACAAATATTGTTTACAAATGAAACTAAGTTCATGTAGCCTAAAAAATTCCACTGAAATAATGCTCTGAATTATACACAAATACTGCTCTTTTTCGTACCTCAAACTTAGTTCAATAGAGGCTAAATCTGCTGCATACAAGAATAGTATCCTATTTTTAAAAGAGAAATGTTTACGACAATCTTTAGAACACAAAACAGAATCAAATTTACAGCTTAGATTGTCTCAATGCAGATCTGTTGTGTTCCTCTGCTTTCTCTTTGTTTCATTTGGAATTTTCTTTTCAAGATTTGAACCCAATCTCTTCCTTGGACGACATATTGATTTCACGTGTTGCAGGCTTTGAAGATCATTGATTTCATTTAGAGAGCAATTTTCGTGTGATATCGTTGTTTTTCCTTTCTCTTTCGCTTACTCTTTCTCTTCTTCTTCATATTCTTACAGCTCGCTAAAAATTCTGTCCAGACCGCGATGCACAATCGCTGTCCGTCCCTTGCTTTTTGATCCGACTTGACAAGCTTCGAAGCAGCGATACAGAGCGCCATTGTATCTCTGAGTCCTTTCGTCCAAAACAGGCTCGTCGTAGCTGCTGCTGATGCTGGTGTGATTCCTTTTAACGTTCTTGCTCCAGCATTGCAATACATATCTTTGATCAACCTTATCCACTCTCTGATTACTCAAGACTGTCAGAGAATGACAGCATAAAATCCCTCTTGATTCGAATAAAAGGCACTCGCAATTGACTTCCCGTGTTATTGAATTATATAAAACTTTGTATCTGTTGAAAATTTTGGTTGAAACCTTTTCTAGTACTTGGTATGAAGCGATCCCTTCAACGCAATAATTTCGCTTTGATGTGCAATTCATGTTGGCTCTGAATTGTGCTTGCACTTCTTTGAACTTCGAATGAGTATAAACCTTCTCAAATTGAGCTTCTATTAGGAATATGTTGCACAAGGTATGTTGCTGTTAAAATATCCAAAATCGGCTTTCCTCTCTTTTTGTTCTTTGTTCTGAAGACAATTGTCGTATTTCCTCACGAGCTGGATCAAAGAACTCTTGCGAGTGATAAACTTGTTGAAGAAAGCGTGAATGCTTTCGCTGCGTTGTGTGCTCCTCATTCCAACCCAGAAATGACCGTCCAAGTAAATTGGAACCCATAGATCGCGATCATCATAGAGCTCCGCAAAACAGTACACAAATATGTTACTAATAGCAATAAAACCAGCAGAAAATGTACACAAAAAATAACCTAGAATCCACCGAAATAATAAGCAAGTGATTCAAATCTCAAATAATACAATCAGAGATCAACCAAACCTAACAGCAATAAAGCCAGCACAAAATGTACACAAAAAATAACCTAGAATCCACCGAAATAATAAGCAACGGATTCAAATCTCAAATAATGCAATCAGAGATGAACCAAACCTAATAGCAACAAAGCCAGCACAAAATGTACACAAAAAGTAACATAGAATCCACCGAAATGATAAGCAACGGATTCAAATCTCAAATAATGCAATTAGAGATCAACCAAACCTAATAGCAATAAAGACAACACAAAATGTATACAAAAATAACCTAGAATCCATCGAAATAATAAGCAACGGATTCAAATCTCAAATAACGCAATCAGAGATGAACCAAACCTAATAGAAACAAAGCCAGCATAAAAAGTACATAAAAAATAACCTAGAATCCACCGAAATATTTAAAGGAATGAAAATTAAAATATATGAATTGATTTCAAATTATGTAATGACCAACATATTACCCGTGAGCCACTTATTGCCAACAAGATTGTGCTTGGTGATAAATGCTTTTCAATTTGTCTCAAACATATATATTGAACGAGAAAACCACACTATATTGCTCATCTCTTGTTCGATCTCGATATGTCCCTTGAATCCATTCAATTTTTGAGGGATCTTCTTCATTATGTTCCAAATGCACCACCTGTGGATAGTTGTTGGCATGCACTTTTAGATGGCGCCTGGCATCGATGGACATTGATCGGTGATAATTCCTTTCAGTGGCTTCTCTCCCATGCAACGAAGCCAACAACCGAATATCCATTTGAAAGATTCGGTGTCTTCATTCTTCATTAGAGCACATCCCAGCAGGGTAGAATGCCCGTGATGATTCACCCCGACAAAAGAAGCAAGAGGCAAGTCGTACCTATGAATGTTTGAATTAAAACATTAACTCTACATAATGCACCAAAATGATAAGCATAACTGTACACAAAAAGAAAACTATAGTGTGCCAAAATAAAAACACAAACCAAAACCGAACAGCAGCACATAAATGATAAGCACTCAAAATAAATATCAACCTGTTTTTGTTGTATGTTGTATCGAATGACACGACGTCCCCGAAATACTCGAAGGCAGCCCAGCTCCTTGCGTCGCACCAAAAAGCGTTCTTGATTGAATTGTCTTCTTCGAGAACAAGTTCATAAAAAAAATTCTGATTATTTTCCTTCATTCTACGAAAGTAATTCCCCAGCTCTCTTGAGTCGTCTCCTTCCGCAACGTTGCGAACCTCTCTTGTGATGAAATTCCTCATATCCTTTTCTATGAAATTTAATTTTTCTTGTCTGCCAGCTGTCGTTCCGAGCGATTGATAACTCTTGATTGGTGGAATCCCGGGTTGATCGTTGATCTCAATGGTCTGGCGAACATGCATGCTCAGCTCTCGATATTGGGGAAACAATGCTGCTTGATTTGGACAGCAAAGGTGTGAATGTCCTAAAACCACCTTTGATATCTCCAAAAGTCCAATGATCTTCAATTAGCGGCGAATATAGGATTTGTCTTCTTTGAGACTTGTAACTCGGACCTCTTTTCCCCCTCTCTATTACATGAAAGAAGCTGGTTCATAATTTCATTTGATTTCTTAGTCTTATTTGTGTTTCTTATTTTTGTAGAGAAGCCTGCGCGTTTAGCATAATCCCTATAAAAAAATCCTAGCTGCCTCAAGAGATTCGAAAAGCATGCCAACCTTTGGCACATACTTGTCATCAACATCACATAAAAACTGCAAAACAATACACAAATATGTTACTAACAGCAACAGACACAGCACAAAATGAACACAAATTATAACCTAGAATCCACTGTAATAATATGGAACAGAATCAAATCTATAATAATACAACCAGAGATCAACCAAACCTAATAGCAACAGAGCCAGCACAAAATGTACACAAATAATAACCTAGAATCCACCGAAATAATAAGGAAAAGATTCAAATATAAAATAATGCAAAAAGAGATCAATCAAACATACTAGCTAAAAACACAGCACAAAATGTACGCAAATAATAACGCAGAATCCACCGAAATAATATGGAAAAGATTCAAATATGAAATAATGCAAACAGAGATCAATCAAACCTAATAGCAATAGAGCGAGTACCAAATGTACACAAATAATAACCTAGAATCCACCAAAATAATAGGGAACAAATCAAATCTATAATAATGCAACCAGAGATCAACCAAACCTAATAGCAACAGAGCCATCACAAAATGTACACAAATAATAACCTAGAATCCACCGAAATAATAGGGAACAAAACCATATCTATAATAATGCAACCAGAGATCAACCAAACCAAATAGCAGCACAGCCAGCACAAATGTACACAAATAGTAACCTAGAATCCACCGAAATAATGAAAAATCAAAAGCAAAAATGTAAAGATGTAAAACCTGTCCTGTATTCTCTGATTCACATGAAAGATCCGATTCCAAATCCACTGATCGATCTGAAGAAGAAGTTTCCATTCTACAACAACGTAAATCGCAAATTTCAGAGATCAAATCAATAAACAAAAAACGAAGAAGAAAATAACGACAATGAGATCAAGCAAATCAAAACGGAAATTCACTACGAGAATGAAAACGGAATTCTAACAACAGCAGAACAAGACAAAAATGAAAATCAAATCTAATCAAATCTAATAATATTGCAGAATTGAAAATAAAACGTACCACTTGTTCCAGAGAACGCCGCAGAGAACCAATACAGAAGAAGAACGTTGCAGAGAACGTTCAAATCAAGAATCTCGAATCACAAATCATTCGAATCAAACGAGTAGAAGAAAAACGTTACAGAAAACGTTCAAATCAAGAATCTCGAATCACAAATCTTTCGAATCAAACGAACAAAAGAAGAACGTTACAGAGAACGCTGAAATTACGAATCACGAATAACAAATCCTTCAAATGAAAAGATGAAATCAACAAAAAATGCAGAAAATTAGAAGTGGAAGAACAAAGCGAAGAAGAACAGAGACGAATGGAAAACAGAAAACTGAAAATCGCGCGTTGAAATAGTTAATAGATGTTATAATAAGCATTAGATGGCGCGTGACATCATAATACATAATAATAAGAGTTGGAGTGGCGCGTGGACAAGTTTGCTTGTCAAACCACTTGGTTCAAGAAAACCGCTTGTTCACCTAAAATTATTGAATATTTATATTGGTTTATTAATTTTTTTTATTTATCTAAATTAGTTTTTAAAATTAAGATGAGATGGAGGATAATTTATTAATAAGTTTAGGGTAGAGTGCATACAGATACAATTTAATTTGCTCAAATTTTTATTTTTGACCTTAAATAAATACCGAGAATAATATCCTAATTATTAGAGTGTTTTTTGTTTTTTAAGTATCCAGTAACTATATGAGGTAATTAACAACAAAAATATAATGATGAGGTTCTTTTCCTTAGCATATTGAATTGTCATGATTCACCTACAACATGTAGAATAAATTATTAAAAGTAAAATCTCAAATTTGTTCTAAAAAAATGTTTTAATTTTTAAATTGTAAAAAAAAAAAAATTAGTCCTTAAACTTGAAACAAAAATGCTCTAACTAAATCACCAACTAGTAATGCTACACATCCAAGTATTTTGCTCAACCAAGTCTAACCAAGTATTTTTTCCCTACTTTCACCCGGCGCGTGCTTACACGTACAACTCACCCAAATTTGAAAAATGCAAAAATACGAGCGTTTTTTTGTAACTCGTCGTCCTCCTCTTCCTCCTTCTTATTCCTGATACTGCGTCGTCGCCATTGCCGTCGCTGCTGTCGTTGTCGTCGATGCTGCCGCCATTGTTGTTGTCGCCTTGATCGTTGCTGCCACCACCATCTTCGTAGCCTTCTTCTTTCTCCTCTTCTCTCATTTTCTCTTCTTCTTCTCCTCCTCATCCTCATCCTCCTCCATATTACGTTGTTGCTGTTGTTGTTGTTGCTGCTGCTGCTGTTGCTGTTGTTAATGATGAAAAATTGAATTAGATATTCATGAAAAAACATAAACGAATTTTAATGAAAAAGAGAAACGGATTTTCATATCAAACAGAAACGGATTTTCATATAAAAATTGAATTGGATTTTCACGAAAACAGAAACGGATTTGCATGAAAAACATAAACGGATTTTCATGAAAATAGAAACGGATTTGGTGATGAACCCACCACTCCTAGGCTTGGTCTTGTTTAGCTCCAGGATGACGTTGTTCACTCCTAGGCGTGACTTTGGGTCACGAAAACAGAAACATATTTTAATGAAAAACAGAAATGGATTTTCATATAAAACAGAAACGGATTTTGATATAAAAATTGAATTGAATTTTAATGAAAACAGAAACGGATTTAGTGATGAACCCAGGCGTGGTCTTGTTTAGCTTCAGGGTGATGTTGTTCACGCCTAGGCGTGACTTTGGGAAAACTCAATTGATACAAAAATTGATTTAACAACAACAAAAGAGCATGATTTACATTCTATACGAACGAGTTTCTTCTTCTTCTTCTTCTTCTTCTTCTTCTTCACCGTCAATGTCATCATCGTCGTCACTGTTACTGTTGTCGTCGTCTCCTATTCCTCCTCTTTCTTGTTTTCGCCGATGTCTCTTCCTCCTCCTCCACCACTATGATCTACCTGTTAGTCACAATGCACAACACTCAAGAGGGGGGGTGAATTGAGTGTTTAAATAACAATAAATAATTTTTCGCGGAAGTGTAAATATCTAAGAATAAAGAACAACACAAGTGCTTGTACTAGTATTTTTCCAAGGGACTAAGTCAATTCCTAGCCACTT
>JASCZI010212298.1:14970-25737 GCA_036250425.1 Stylosanthes scabra
TGGAGTGCCCCTTCCTGGAATAAATCCCCCTTGTAGAGGGCCAATAATGTCTTGTAAAAAGGGTCGTAGTCGATTCACAAGCACCTTCGTTACCACTTTATATATGACATTGCACAAGCTGATTGGTCGAAAATCCTTTATTGTTGTAGGATTCTCAGATTTAGGAATAAGAACAATTAAAGTTTCAATTAGCTTTGGGTTGAGTGTGCATTCAGAGAAAGCCGATCGTACTAACTTCCAAACATCCAAGCCAATAATATCCCAGTATTCTTTGAAAAAGAAGGCTTGAAATCCATCTGGACCTGGAGATTTGAAGGAGTTCATTCCAAAAATCGCTTTCTTAACTTCTGCAATGGAGACCTGTGTAGTCAAATTGTTACAAGCATCATTGCTAAGCTGAGGTAAAGGAACATCACCAATGCAGTCAAGTCAATCTCCTCCGTTGAACAGAAAAGATTCTTAAAAAACGATAAAGCCTCCGCTTGAAGAATGGATGGTTCTGTCTCGCAAGTACCGTCACTAACAAAAAGACTCTTAATTTTATTATTCTTTCTCCTTACCAATGATTATAAGTGAAAGAATTTTGTATTACAATCTCCAAAGCGCACCCGTTGTTCTCTGGATTTTTGATACCATAGGATTTCCTCTTATAAGAGAATACAATTATAATCATCATTTAGCTGTTTTTCTCTTAGACGAAGGGATAGTGTGTTAACATTCTCAAGGCGTCTTTGAAGAGCATTGATCTGATTCTCAATGGCACACTTCTTAGCAAATATGTTGCCAAACACAGTGGAATTAAATTCTAAAGATTTTTCTTGAACATGCTGGAAGTTTGTAGGAAGGCAGAAATTACCAGGGCACCAAGCATTTTTGACAACATTCCTGTATTGAGGATGAGTAGCCCAGGCTGCTTGGAAACGAAAAGGTCTGTTATCTTTATTTTGCGGATATCCATTGCACCGAACAAGAATTGGACAATGATCATAATAGAGTCTATTCAAAATTTTCAAATAAGCTTCAGAAAAAAGGTCCAGCCAATCAGAGTTATGAAGAACTCTATCCAATTTTTTTAGCAATGTGCAGTTTGTAATATAGTAATTATTTTTAGAATCGGTTATAAAGCATATAAGAAACTGCGGTTCTTAATGCGAAAAACTTTCATGCATGAATGGTCTCGTTTTAAAATTTGTCTTAATAAATTGACTCTTTAAAATTAATGTATGGTATACTGTTGATTATTTTACTTATATTTAGATGGGTATAGTTTGATTTACTGATTTATCAATGGGAGTTATACCAGTTACCGTGACACTACATCATTCTTCCAATGTCACGTGGACGCAGCACTCCCACAAAAATTTTGACCATGTGGCGCATCCCTACCAGCGGCACTAACTTGTTTGACCCATACCCTCACTCCCTGCAGCACTAGACATATAGTATAAATAGGTAAATATTTGTAATTTTATTTAATTTAGTTAATAAAATATTTATTTTATTTATTTAAAAATATCCTGAAATGTTGATTCTACTTTTGGGATTTATTATCTTGTGATCTCTCCTTCATAGGATATGTGAAAATTCTTATTTTGTTGGCATTAAATCTACTATTTTTGTTATAGGATTTTGCAACTTTAGTGTTTTATGTCTTTAGATGATACTAGGTTTTTACAGGATATTGCTACCAATTTTTGTTTTTTTTTTTACGTTACCAATCTTTAAATTAGTTAAATTTTACTTATGGCATAAAACCATTAATAATATAAAGTACACTTATTATTATTTAATTTTATTTTTCTTTGGTATTAATCTAGATTCTAGAGTATACTCAATTATATGGGATTAATGAGTAGTTTCTTCTAACTATATGCCCGATAGCACGTGCTAATTAGATTAGTTTTAATATATAACTGTATCAATCAAATTAAACTAGAAGTGTAATTTATTTTATTATTATTATTATTATTATTATTATTATTATTATTATTATTTTTTCCCTAACTATTCACATGTTTATAAACCCATCACCAAGGAGATTTTTTTTAAAATAAATAATATTAATTCTTTATTTATCAAATTAAATAATGTCATGTATATTTACTTTTTTAAATGTTCTTAGTAGTGTCGCGGAGAAGGATAGAGTTACCAAGAAACACCAATGTCGCAGGAGAGGGGGCGGCACTGGACGTTGTTTTCTGTGCCAGTGCTGCCATCGGGTGGTGCAACGGCATTGGAGGAAGCTGGGTGCCGTACATGAAGGGTGCGGCACTAGTATTTATAGCGTACAAATTGAATATTTTCTTCCATCCTTTTGTTATTATGTACTTCTTGGGTACTTCTTTTACAAGTATGCTATATGGCTCATTTAAAAAATTCAATTGCATTACTAACTTATATTTTAACCGTATATTTATAGTGTTCGTTAAAAGTTGATAATCATAAGTTATAACAACTGGTCTTATAGATTTTTTTATATTATAATATAAAAAAATTAATTTTATAATTTTTCATAATTTACATGTTACAAACATTTAACAGATTTTAAATTTTTAAATTTGGAACATTCAAATTGTAAAATTTTAAATTTTTGAACATATAAATTATAACGTTCAAATTGAATATCATACCAAGTCCAAAAAAAAAAATTGAATATCATACTTTCTTCCATTTTTATTATGTACTCCTTTGATACTCTTTTTATAAGTATGCTCTATTATTCATTTAAAAATTCAATTGCATTATTAACATATATTTTAACATTATATTTATAGTGTTCGTTAAAAGTTGGCCATCATAATTTATAACTGCTGACCTTATAGATTTTTTTATATTATAATATAAAAGAATTAATTTTATAATTTTTTATAATTTAAACGTTCCAAACATTTAAATCAAAAAAAATTACAAAATTAATTATAAAATGCTTGGAACGCGTAAATTATAAAATTAATTTTTTATATTATATTATAATATATACAAATCTATAAGACCAGTAGTTATACTTATGAGGATCAATTTTTAAAGAACACTATAAATATAGTGTTAAAATATAAGTTAATAATGCAATTGAATTTTTTAAATGAATCATATAGCATATTTGTAAAAAAGAATACCAAGAAGTACATAATAACAAAAGGAGTGCCGCACCCTTCATGCGGCTGCACCACCCTGCGGCACTGTGGCACTGGCAACAAAAAACAACGTCCAGTGCCGCCCCTTCCCTACGACATTGGTGTTTTTTGATAACTCTATCCTTTTCCGCGCACTACTAAGAGCATTTAAGAAAGTAAATATAATAATATTATTTAATTTGGTAAATATTAAATTAATATTATTTATTTTACAAAAAAAATCCATCACCAGCGCCTTATTTCCCCTTCCCAAAAAAGATATCCAACAAAATTGAATCTTTGGTCCATCATTAAAATATAATTTTTGATCCAATTGCAGTACTTGCCTAATGTTCTGGCTTTGTCCACTATACCACAGGTGCCTCTCGTGCCCCAACACACCGTTATGCTGCTTTTCACTTTTTGAAACTCCTTCTCCACATGTCAATGCCACATTAGCATCTAATATTAGAAATTGAATTAATGGATCCTACAAAAAAAAAAAAAAATGCTTTATATGGCTGCTAACTTTTTCTATTAATCCTAGTAGAAAAAAATTGCTTCATGTGTAATTAAAGATCTCCCTTCACAAGTCACCAAAAAAAAAAAAGATCTCCCTTCACAGACACTTTTTAAAGCTGCAAAAAACGCTCAGATTTTTAGAATGCTAACAACTTAACGTCTTATTAATTGAATTGCTATTAAATCTTTCACTTAATCTGCTAATTCGTTATGTTGATGAAAGTGTTAATAAAGTATTTTCATTTTGTATTCAAATACGTGAACAAAATTGAGAATAAAAAAGTTTAAGAAAGTTTTAAGTTTAACAATTCAATGGATTGGTAAGTTTTTTCAAGCAATGTCGTTAGATGAATATTTGAAACTTGGCATGCTCCCATCCCCGTCTTTTTGCCAATAGTGGACATGTTTAAAAATAAATATATCTGGAATCTATTTCAACATTAGGAAGAACAGGTACTACTAAGACGCCATTAGTCATATATTAATTTTAATTTTGGTTAATATCATCTGTATACTTTCAAAAGAGAGTGTTCGAATGGTGTACACATTCAAATTAGTATATTTGTCAATGCAGTGATGTAACATAATATGAGGCAGACCCAAAATATTCCTCCAAATAAACATTTAAATTAAAATGTGATTTAAATGAACTAATATGTGTAAATGCTCTAACATACCGATTGGGTAAAAGATCACAACACATTGAACTAATATATGATTCATAGATATTCAATTGGAGTTTAAGTACTCTATTCTTTCACAATCTGTAATGATAGATAGCCATAAAAATGCATATATTAATAAAATATAACAAAATATTCATATTCTCAATGTCAAATGTGTGAAACTGACTTTCCTCTCATATAATATATTGTATCATTTAGTTGTAGCTCATATTTATTTCAGATTATCAAATCACATACCAAAAAATTATCATTACATTCATATACATTAAATATAAGATTTTTTACCAAAAATGTAACGTCCCAAAGTTTCATAAATTTAAACCTAATATAAAACATCCAACAAATCTCAATTTTGTTTCCAGTTTTTATGGACAAAAAATAATTTAAAAAATATCAAAAAAAAATAAAAAAGGTAATATTCATAGTGAAATTAAAATATTATTTTTTGAGTAATACTAGAGAGATAATAACATAAAGTTATTATATTTAACTTAACATACATATTTTTATATATATAGCATCCATAATTATATATTTATAACATCTTAAATTAACCATTTATTTCAGTAATAATTAATGTATTACAAATAAAAAAAATTTGTACCGTTTCAACCGATTTTTTTGTTTCCCTATTTTTTAATAAAAATATTTTATTTTGAATGTTATATATATAAAGTTATAGATGTTATATATACAAAATTATTAATGTTAAACCTATATAATTGTGGATGCTATAAAATAAAAATGACGTAAATGAAATTCAAATATTTATAACTAACATATCACTTAATTCATAGCTATTATGCGTTTATCACCACTGAAAACTTTAATTCAATATATATATATAAATAAACTAAAACACAAATAACATTTGTGTTTATAAATAATTAAACAAATTTTAAAAATATGAAATGAATGTATACAAGTAAATAAATCACAATAAATACGCATTGTATTTGAATTCTATATGAATAGTAATTTATTAATTTTATAATGCATGTGAACAAAATCCAAATAACAATTAATTATATCATTATTTATAAATATATCAAGCGCGTAGAGGAGATTCATTTAGGATTAATGAAAGTATTTATAAAACTTAAATATGGTAAGTTATGGTTATTATGGCTCCCTTATAATGACTATCAAACATTTCTCTTTCACAATTATGATCAGATCACATTTAGTGCATATATGTAGATAATAATTATGGGGGAGGGGAAGTGCAGTGGTGCTAACCTCTGTTTCTTCATATCCAAACCAGAATGCCTTGCCTCGCTATACTTGAATGGCAGAGTAGGAGATCCGTTCGGGTCTGCAAAAGATGAAATCCTACATTAACTACCAGATGTAGGGCTCTTTCATATGAGTTCAAAATTGTAGTTTATAGCCAAAAACACACATTTTCTGAACATCAAATAAGTAATAGCTAAAGCCCTACATCTTTGAAGCATTGAAAAATCGAGAATAGAGTAAAGTCATCTCCAGTGTTGAGTGGTGATCGTTGTTGTCGTTGTTGCAGGATGCTTTCGCACGCATGGTGGGACCTTTTTCTTTTGGGAAACCTTTCAGAGTTGGTGATGTGTACAATGTATCTCTTGTACTTATAAGAGGGAATAGATGGTGTTGTTTTGGTTTCATTTAATGAATAGTTGTAACCCAAGTACGTTAAGAGGGCTTTTTGATGATCAAATCCAACAATTAGATTTCATATTGAAAAATGTGTGCCTGTTCTAATTCTTTTATAATGATACTTCTCTTTCTCATCCTTGAGACTGAAGGTGGTGATTCTTTCATGGAAATTATCTCTCAGACTATGACACTTTTGCTTCTCTCTCTTGAGTGGGTTGTGTATCTGCACAATAAGGGTCATGTATTTAATGGAACAGTTGGAAAAAGTACATATGAGATATCTACATTAGTATTAACTTCTTCAGCAAATAGTATCTCTGTTAAGTGCCACAAATACTTCCCACTCATATTTAATTCTCACGTGGAATACCACCCTGAGATAAATTCACTTATTTGCATAGTTAAAAACTCCATTATATGGCTTTTTCATTTATGGGAATATTTTACACTCTGATGGATTGAATTAATGTGTCTTTTAACTAAATATTGGTAAATCAATTTAATTAATTATAATTTGTGAATTGTTTGCCTTCGACTTCTCTAGCAGCATTTATTAATTGCATGTCCTACAATTAATTAACCAAAATCATTATACATTCACTTCAATTAAGATCCAAAATTCCAAACTGTTATAACATTGTATCTCACCTCTAGCGCATGTAGATTGCTTCATTCTTTATTTTTTCACAAGCTCTTTCTTTTAAATTTTAAAAATTAAATGCTACAGTTTCCAAAATTTTATCCCAAATTAAATCTTCAATTACTTCTAAAACTTCTACTTTTGACATTGTAATCCAAACTAGTCCCATCATAAAATTTAAAATATATTCAATAACATCAAAAAAACTCAATGATAAAATTTAACGAATATATATATATATATATATATATATATATATATATATAAAGTTATAAATTTTTTATATTTTTAAATGAGTAATGATAGGTAACGAAAGTTAGCATATTTAAATTAACATCTATAAATTCATGTAAATAACATTTATAATTATATATTTATAACATTTAATGATATGCATTTAATTCAATAACAATTTATAATTAAAAATAAAAATTAAAATAAAAAAGATTATGATTACCTATGGTTAAAAATATGGAACTACCAAACTTTTCCTTTTAAAATTATATTAATATACTGCACATGCGTTTCACAGGAGCATATTTCGATCATATAAAAAGCTTTTTAGAATTGAGCAATCAAGTTAAATAACAATGAACAATATAATATTATTAGACGAAACAAATTTAAATATTAAATGATATTTTAATAATTGAGTACAATTTGAGCAAATGTAGTAAGATGAAATAAATTTCATTGCATGTATACTTCACAATATCATATTATTTATTTTAAGGATATTAAAATTAAAAGAACATTATCATAATTTTCAATAACATAGTTATGTTCAAAAAAAGTATATAAATTAAAAAATTTAAAAATACTAATGAATATTTTAAAAGACTTTCTATACACAATATTTAATGTTTATAACATTAATCCCAAACACGCTAAAATCTTTTAATATATTCCAAAGGTTATAAACACATGTACAAAATTTGAAAAAAATAATATGAAAGTACGAATAAAAGTTGTGCTCTAAATAAGCATGTAAAATAATACGAAACGTTAGACATTAAAAACCAACTAAAATCAAGATAAAGTATGATGACCAAACCCTTGACTTATCCATAACATCAGATTTATTGAACTGAAAAACAAAAAACTGCATAACACTTTTTCATTAAGAATTTACTACAAACCAGGTGACATCGACATAATATTACAATATTAACAACTAATCCATGTGATCAACATTTATGATATGGCAAGCCTAAGAGCTTGTCTCCTGAAATTAATAATTTCATATCAATATGTTTGTATTACATATTCTGTCAGGTGATAGCAATACAATTATAAAGATGTAAGTAATAAAATATATCTTTGGAGTGTCATTATAATCAATTTGGATAATTAGAAACTCTGAATTGTTTATTGTCATGTTTGACTAAAATTTAAAACAAAAATACTAATAAATATCCACACGAAGAACGCCCAGACACAAACTGAGAACAATAAAGTCGCAAAATGCTACAAAATGTCTATAGGAAAAAAGCTTAAAAGATAAGCAATAATATATATATTAATATATCTTCTAATTAGCAACAAAGGATGAAAGCAATTTTGATCTTCACACAGCTTTAAAATAAATATCATTATATCAATATGGTCAGCTTGGTACATATTAAAGAAAAAGTGTAACATTGTTAAATAATAATAGAATTAAACCACATACACTACCTTAGAAAAATGAATGTATTAAGAATTAGTTGCATATATTTATTTCAAAAAAAAAGAATTAGTTGCATATATGCTAAAGAATGTTATGAACACATTGATGAGTTGATAAAAATAATTTCTTTACACCCCTACATAAATGTTTGCAAGGTAATAACATTCCATGCAGTAAAAACTTTTTTCCTCCTTCAAAGAGTGGAATCGTGATTTGTAACCCTTGTACCACCATCAATTCTTATTCTCATTAGAATGGCAGTCCCAATAGTTTTTCGAATGCATACTGCTAATAATAGCATCACAAAAGTCACATGAGAGTATGAGACTAAATCACAATGCTAGACATATATACTTTAAATAAGAGTAATATAAAATCTCATTTAATTTCTTAATTTCATATACAGAATAAGCATTAGAATAAATAATTGCCTAAACAAATTATGAATCGAGAATAAATAATTGCTTGTTGCTTATTTTCTAAAAACTGAAAAATGTTTTTGAAGTAATATATAACCAGAGAACATAAAATAATTTGTTTATATTTAGAAATAATATGATTACAGAATAAAGAGGACAAACTTCATGAGCAGGTTCAATTCATCTCTTATAGTATAACTCTAAGGGTGAAAAATCCTCATCATAGGATCAGAAATGATAAAAAATTATACGTTAATATTCTGCATTTAAGTATGACAGAGCAAAATTGCATAATTAAGAAATCAAACAACATGATTATTACAAAAAGGCTTTATACTATAGATGTTATATGTATGAAATTATAAATGTAAATATATATGGAATTATAGATGTTATATATATGAAATTATGAATATTATACTTATATATGTAGAACTATAAATGTTATATGTATGAAATTATAGAGGTAAACATATATGAAATTATGGATATTATATGTAACAAATTATGAATGTTAAATTTAAGGTTATTTTTATACTAAAATTTTCCATGCAATTGATATTTTTTTAAAAGAAAAATTATAAAAAGAAAAAGAAAATGAAACATGAAAAAAAATTATGAAACAAAATTTTAAATACAATTAAAATTAACAAATAAACACACATAAGAATATTAATTTAAAAATTATATAATAAATTTGAAACAACATTCATATTGTGAGAAATTAGATGACTTCAACACTTTTATTAGAAGGAGTCTAATACTATATTTCATAATCTTTTGTTATTTTTTAGCAAGACTTCATATTAAATTTAAATTCAAATATCATAAAATGGAAAAACAAATTAAATAATATCAATCACTTAATAAATTAAAAATAAATTGTAATATTTTTAAAAAAAATTATTATTTTGTGAACAAGAACTAAACACTTATAAATTTGAGATGAATGATTAAGTTTTTTACTTGTATAAAACTGTATATATTCTTTTAACCATAAGGTTCTGTTGTTATTTTGAAATAATTAAAGAATAATTTTATCAAAAGTGAAATCATATTATTTTTGGGATTGACTTTTATTATTATTATTGCAACATTGATGTACATTATGTATAAATGACTCTTTCAAAATCAAATAAACTTTACACAAATGACAATAAACAAGTGTTATACACACTATTCATACAGGCGCGTGAGTAAAGATAAACAAATGCTATTGATTGAACTAAAGAAAAGTAAAAAATATTAAATGTCTGTTGTTTTCACTGTTTAGTTGTTGGTTAACTGCTTTCTTCTACTAGAACACATGAATCTTAAAAGTTAGAATACTTCAGAAAACACATAATACTTGAAGTTATTGCTTAATTCATCTTTTCTAGCGGCATTTATTAATTGCATGTACACCACCTTATTTGTTTAGCCTTCTCTCTTGTAGAACATGATACTTATAAGTCAGAATATTTCAGAAAACACATAATACTTGAAACTATTTCTTAATTCACAATTCAGATAATAAAGTAATCATGACATTTGTAACGTCTCGATTCTTAGTACGTCATGATCGTAGCAAATTATCGAAAGTTATTTTTTAGTGACTCAATCCATTTATCTATTTAGTTAATATGAGCCTGTCGTGGCGGTAAATAGGAAAAATCGGTAACAAATAATAAAGATAATAATTATTAGTATCATATGTATAAAGCAAACACATATATTATACATAAACATATATAAAGTCAAATATACATACAAATCAAAGTTTCGCTATAATAAATTTCAAATACAACCATAAGTATGTATATGTATATATGTATACAGACGCTAAAAAATATGATACTCCGAGTCCTGGCTCATCCTGACGGCCCCTAATCTGAACTTCGGCTAACATATAAACTCATAAAGTCCTGTCCCTCAAA
Organism: Stylosanthes scabra; assembly: GCA_036250425.1. Classification (NCBI taxonomy): domain Eukaryota; kingdom Viridiplantae; phylum Streptophyta; class Magnoliopsida; order Fabales; family Fabaceae; genus Stylosanthes; species Stylosanthes scabra. The sequence goes on from JASCZI010212298.1 coordinate 25,568, forward strand.
AATACTACTGAAAGAGAGGGTAAACACGTCTAACCATCCCGACCCGAAATAACTCGACCCGGTAGTTGATCGCTCGAAAACCTTCTTCTTTCTTTAAACAAAAGAGCGATTCCGGCAAGTGAACCGGATCAAGTAGTATCACTCTATGAGTGGATATCGTTCCCACGGAG
>JASCZI010212301.1:5978-19296 GCA_036250425.1 Stylosanthes scabra
TCCAAATCCTTCTGGGCAAGTCAATACATGGCCGGACGAAGATGGGAAAATTGAGAAGCTTCACTCGTCTGAAGTCTATGATATGATCCAAAACCATTTGTCTCTCATCCTGGGCAACCGTACCGGGGATTTATCTTCTGTAGCACAGATCAGCAAACTCAGGCTAGGACAAGTCTATGCAGCATCAGTCATGTATGGATACTTTCTTAAGCGGGTTGACCAACGGTTCCAGCTAGAGAAGACGATGAAAATTCTGCCTAACACAGCAGAAGAGAATAACATCTACCCAACTACCACGGACGATACAAGACTCAACGGTGGAGAGAACCTTTCTTCAGTTATGTCTCATCCTGAAGTCTCTTCCTTGCCTAGCAGTAGCATCAATTCGGGGGGATTCAGCAATCCGACAAAGGCATCCAGATTGCGTAACTATGTGATGTCCTTCGATGGAGAGACACTACAGAGATATGCAACAATAAGATCCAAAGAGTCTGTGAGCATGGTTGAGAAGCACACACAAGCATTGTTTGGAAGACCTGAAATGGTTATAACACCTCAGGGGGCAATTGATTCTTCAAAAGATGTAACCATCAAAATTAGCTTTGGTGGTCTTAAGAGACTTGTTTTGGAAGCTGTTACTTTTGGTTCTTTTCTGTGGGATGTTGAGAGCTATGTAGACTCCAGATACCATTTTGTATTGAGCTAAGTTTTGCCCCCTCACAAGCGAGTTATGATCACTTCTTTAAATTGATACGATCAGATGTAATGCATATATTTATATATTTCCATTTCAATCAGTGATACTGATTGATGAATTGATCTGTAAATATGAGGTTTGATGGGTTTTTTCTTTTCCTTTCTGGTAAGTTTGGTTTGAGTCATGCTTACATTAAAGGACACTGAAATTATTTCCACAGGTTTTATAATTGTAATGTCATAAACTAATTGTTCTATTACTAAGGTTTAATCATGTACTAACCTAGAAGCAAAGTAGCATTTTTAAAGTTGGTTATTTTCAATATGAAAAGCAAAATTAGTTACAGACAATGCACAAAAGCCCTTCATATGCTTACATAAACACACAATCCTTCACTCAAACTGGATCATGATGTACATAATCCTTACAAAGCACCACACATCTGCCTAATTGAAACTTTATTCTTAGAAAATAAGATGAAATACAGGGTTGCAGCTTCTTTATTAATTCAACATCATAGAATCACTGAACACGTTGGATTGTTGACTACACATTGGGACCTAAAAGTTGGAGAAGAAAATCCCTGTAGTGACCAGATGTCTCAGAGTGAACTGCATCATTCAGTGTCTTCCTGTATTTCTTCAAATACTCTGCTTTGATATACTGCATATCGATCTCAGTCCTAGTTACAATGACCCTTATGAGTGTGGCATCATTTGTCCCCAAGCCTTTCATGGCCTTATGTAACACCTGCACGGCGACGAAACTACATTTTGTTAAGACATTCTTCAATTGTTCGTTCATGCTTGCGGACGCAGAACCAATTCCAACAAATCATTATAAGATATTGGCATTTCTGCCACTTTCAGATGATTGGAGATGATGGACTACTGGCAAAGTGGCAATTATGCCACCATCAATGAAGGTTTGCATAGAAATCCGAATGAATTAGCTAACAAGAAGCTCGCTCGTGACTCGTAAGTATTTTAAAGAAAAGATGTTACCATGCCTTGCTCATCAGAAAGTGCAGATCATGATTCAAGATAATTTGCAGATATTCGTCTTAATTCCTAAAATCGGACATTTTAAATTTTGTGCATTTCTCCTGCTAATGTATGTAGAAGACACACACACACAAATTGAATGATCAGTTATGTCATTTTTCTCTCTGGTGATTTACCTTTCAAATGAATAACCGCAATGTTAACCCGGATTAAAGTTCAAAGGAATACCTTTGCAAAATACTTTCCAGGATGCTCAGCACATCGGACTATTGTCAAAAGTGCATGAGCGAAATGGCCTGATGTTTCATTCTTTACTGCCTGTAATAAAACCACAGCTTCAATAAGCCCCAGTCCGGGAAAAAAGTTACCAGAGAAATAATACATCTAGGAATTTATGGATAAAACGTGAAAGCCAAAATTTCAATGATCAGAATTTTATGTAGTGTAATTTTACTCCTAAATTCAATCTATGAAAATTTCTCCCCCATACTGCTTTGACACTAATTGTAACAGACCTTCTCGAGTGAGTGACCATACATATCGTGGTAATAAGAGCTGACAGCAGCCACATGTGCTGCACTCCGTTCACTGAAAATGCGAATAAAAACCTTCTCATCGGTTCCAAGTTTCTTTTCCCCTGCCTTGTAGAGAACCTTGGCATCTTGCTGAGCTATTTCTCTATTAACCTCATAGCCTTCATGACGAGGTGTAGTTAAAAATCCGAGCAAGATCTGAAGCAAGTTTTTCACATGAATGTATCAGTAACACTGACAGAAGTTCTGTCAATAACATTGGAAGTAACTCAGAGTTGGAAGTAACCTCAATGTCATGCAAAGTGACACATAATTGAACATTGATGAACAAGAAGAATGAACTTAACTATAATTCATGAAGGGTTGGGTTCCTTCATAAAAGCTACGCACAAAGATAAAGATAATCAGTCACCTTTTTATGGTCGCCGGAGGTGGTTGCTTCAATATCATGTTCAATGTAAGTACCAAACTTGGAGTGATAGATCTGTCTTAAGTGTTGCAGCTGGGATGGAGTGCGTGAGCATATTACTTCCGTAGCGCCTTGGATGTTGGCATCCACAGTTAGACACTTCCTAATGATTGTTGCATCACGTCCTGCAGGATCATGCATCCAAAGCAGAACTGCAGTCTGCAAAAACAAAAACAAAAAAAATATGATACAAGACACAAAATGTTACTGAGAAATATCTACCACACTAAAATACTAAGATACATATCATTTAGTCAATTTAGGTGTCTTCTTTTTAGTAAATGAAGACTGTGAATGTGATCATGAGGTACTAAATGACCTAAAATGGAGCACATAACAATGAGTTAGTGAATACCTCCAACTTTCCACGAAGCTCCTTCTCCAGGCGTTTGGAAAGTTCCTCGGAGTACATTGCTCGGTATTCGTGTTGGATGTAGGCTCGCTGCGTCGCATCTCTATGAGCGAGTATATTGATAACAGCACTAGTGTCACACCCAAATCCTATCAAAGCATAGAATTGGAACAAAAACAGAAAGTGTTCAGGTTTTAAATAGCACAAGTTAAGGGAAAGCAAGTCTAGAGGGATAACATAACATTTGACTCTATAACTATCTCCAAAAAAGAAGAATCAGTTAGGCAAAATCCTATATAGCAATTACAGATCAAGCTACATTTTTCCTGTGGGGAAATGCAATTAACCCCCAAACTTGGCATACGTTCAATTTACACAGTAAACATTCAAAATGCGCAATTTTGACAAACAACAACACCATGAAGTTTATAAATGGTGCAAAAGTATCATCTATATTGCATTTTATTGACAAAGTTTGCAGGGTTAATGGCAATTTTCCTTCGAATAGTTTTACAAAGATAATTAATCGTATATTGCCACATCAGTAAAATATGTAATTAATTTTCAAAATCATTATTTAAAAAATCATCTAAACCTATAAATCTAACTGGATAATAGCATAAAACTCTCTGTCAAAACTAAACTCTAAAAAAAATATGAAAAAGAAAAAACACTCTAAAAGACAAAACATAAAAAAGCCAGGTCAATATAGCAGTCAACATTTTTAGACAAAACTCAAAAAGTCACAAAACACTTGTTTAGGGCTTTTCTCATGGCTGGGATCAAAGACTTTTCTGTAGTCCAAAAGCAAGTAAAACAGGAAGAAAACAAAAACGTTAGTAATTCAGTGACAAACCAAACCAAAGATTCAGAACAGCTTCCCCAAAGAAATTGATACACACACAATTTTATCAGGCTTTCAAGTATGATTATTTCCAACAGGGTCAAAACTAAAAAATATTAAAAAAAAAAAATTCTCTCAGCGGCTAATTATATTTCATCAGAAGGCAATTAAAAAAACCCAATTCAGGAATATCAAACGATAAGAGGCAGACAAATATGTAACCTTTTTAGAAAAAGATTAAAACTTGATAAGCAAATGATATACAGTAACATCAGAACCAAGAATTTGAGAGAGAGGGAGAAAGAGGGTACCCTTAAAAGCACGGTAAAGTTGCATGGCATCATCTCTTGGTGAAGGAGGAATTGGGGGTACAATCAAAGTAGACATCTTCTTCTTCTTCTTCTTCTTCTTGGATGGGAAGTGAAAACACAACAAAAGAAAAAGAAGTTGTTTCTGGAGAAGAAGACAAAGAAACGCAAAGGAATTAGGTAGGAAAAAGAAAAACTATTTCTATTAGATTAAGATTAGCTTGTTATGTTGCAACGGTTGTTTGTTTGTTCTTCTGTTATAAGAAATTGAAAATAAGAAACAATTCAAATTTATTTAATAATTTTATCTATATTTGCATTGTTGTCAACTTACCCTCAAGTCTTGATTTTTTTTTTGGTGACATCCTCAAGTCTTGATTTAATATTTTCTTTCTTTCTTCAGTTTCTTGCTTGCATTTTGAAACATCAATGTAATGAATAACATCACTCAATAATTTAAATTAAATCTTCTACTTTTTTAGTTTTAATATTTTATTTTTTAGCTTTTAGATGCCTTTTGTGTTGTTTTAAATTTTAAATATTTTATTTCTAAAAAAATATAAATATTTTATTTATTAACTGATTATTTATTAAAAAAATATTGATACATTTTCAAATTTGAATACTTAATTAATAGAGTATCACTATCAGGCATTAAGCAAGGTCAATAATTAACCGTTTAACATAGCACAAGTTTTCATGTACGGATATAAAATTGATTACTTTGATAGTGAAATGCCACATAATATGAAAATTACAAGAATATTCAAATAATTGGAATTCTGTGAAAAAAATTATATAAACATATAAAATATATTAAAATAAAAAAATTGAAGCACGATTATTTTTTATTTATATTGGTTAGTACATATATTTTGTTGGTGTTTTAAAATTTTGCTCACATTAAATAATAAAAATATGTAGTTGGCTGAATGCAGAAAAAAATAAATTATACTAATTATGAAACATTTCTTATTAAAATATTATGTATAAATGAGTATAAATTATGAAATAATCATTTGAAAATGATTTTTTAGTAAATTACCAATCATTTTGTTACATATTTCATATTCACCATAAATTAAAATAGTTAAAGCAAAGTATTGTAGCACAATTTTTTCCCAAAAAGTAGCAATTATTATATTTTTATTGGATGATGTCAAAAATTAATTTAAATAGACAAACAAAACATATACATTGACCAAAACTATTAACAAATATTAACAAAAATTGCAAGCCCTTGAGTATTTCCTATAAAAGCAAGAACCATTTATGGACTCACCATTTATGTATAGGTATATTTGCTTATAAAATTTTGCTGACAATTAAAAATTATAATTAAAATTAATTTCATAGTTTTGTTATTTAAAAATATTTTTATTTTAATTATATATATTTTTTTAAAAAATAATATTGTCAAATAATAAAAAAATATGACTTTGATTTAATTAATTTTTTCAGTTTTACTAAAATTTCATACTCATCCAAAATTCACCTTATTTATAATCACCTACCCAATAGAATGACTAAAATTTGTGTGGAAATGAGAATTTTACTAAACTAATATATTTGTCTAATTTATTTTTTTATATAAAATTTATATCACTAATCTTTCAAAGAAAAATACTAAAATAGACCTTGAAAAAGAAAAAAGTCAATTCCAAAGTCTTTCCCTTTTTCTTACTCTGCAATAAAGGAAGAATCTTTCTGTTGTTAAGTTATCACAAGTGGCCCCTTTTTAAATAGAACGCGTCTATCTTGTCCTTAATTGGGTGAACCTCATTAATATATTTTTTTTAAATTTATAACGAAGATGTCTCCAAAATGTTTTAAACATTCAAAAAAATAATAGAAAGGTTATATGATTAAAGAAAAAATTAGAGTTAAATAAGCTTTTAGTCTTTAATAAAATATTTTTCTTTAAATAAAGCAAGATAACCAAACGCTTAAGATATTTTTGTCAAATTTTAATTTTTTTACGATATTTTTATATGATTTGAACTTTTAAAATTAATTTTTGTCCAATATAAAATCTTTTATACTTATTTTTGTGAGTTACTCTTGTATAATAATCTGAGTTAGTACATAAATTTTTTTTATTATTTAAATAAATAACCAATTTATAATTTTTTATATTTGTCAAAGTATTTTCTAACTTCATAAATAGGCCTAAAAATGAATATAGTACGGTTTAGTCCTAACCCTAATCCTCGCAGATTGAGAACATCTCAATCATAATCCTATTCACACTTAACTTGTAGATATTCAATCATATCCGCAGGTTAACAAAAAAAATAACAAATTAAATAATATTGCACACACAATTAAAAATCTTGCATTTGTTCTTGTTCTTGTGCTTGTGCATCCAGTCTTGTGCCACCACATTCATGTTATTACTTCTAATTGAAAATAAATTCTCCACGCAATAAAGAATTTCAAAAATAATTTCAAGATAAATATAATTTAAGCAACAGTATCAAAACTATAAAATTACAATAATCCTATTTATACACCAAAATTATTCATTAAAATTAATCATCAATTTATAATACGTATTGAAATATAAAATACATACTAAAAACGAGTTAAACTATACATGTATTTTATATTTTAATATGTATTATATTTGATGATTGATTCTAGTGTACACCTATCATAACCCACAAAATTGGCAGAGGATTGTAACATTCAAGTAATGTTTCAAACTAATATTAAGAGAGCAGAATTGTAAAACCAACCACTAATTAAGTTAAAAAAAAGGTAATTAAACAACAGAATTGTAAAATCAATTAACCACCGCAAAATTCCAGAAAAATACAATTAAGTATGATGAAGGAATTTCAAAGGTAACTAAACAACAGGTTGTAAATCACAAGGGGAATCTTCAACTTTTATCAATTTTTTTCCTCTTTAAGATTTGCTTCGTTCAACGACAGTTTCATTCAGAAAAGCATCTAAAGCAAGCAAGCAAGAGAGGAATGGAATAAAAAGAGAGAAGGACTTGTTTGTCATTGATGAGTTGTTGGATGACGAAGGAAACAGGCGAGGCGGCGATGGAGACTCTGCAACGGAGACAGGGGAGGCTGCCATGGGCGAGGCTACGACTGGTGAGGCTGAGGCTGGGGCGGTAACAGGAGGGCCGCGACACGAAGGCTGAGGCGGTGACGTGAGAGGCTGCAACTGGTGAGGCTGAGGCGGCGAAGTGAGAGGTCGCAACGATGGGGGAAGGTAGGCTGTAAGTCAGTTAAGCCAGCTCGAGCTCAACTCGTTAACAGTTCAATAAGCTGAGCTCGTGAGCTGGTGAGTCGAGCTTGAGCTTAGGTTTGAGTTCGAAAATTAAATTAAATGTGCCAAGCTTCAGCTTGGATAAGCTCAACTCATTAGCTCGCGAGCCAACTCAAAAATATATAAATATTTATTTATTTATTTATTAAATTATTGATACACATGATATTCAAAGTATTAATAACTTATTATATAAAGGTGATATTTTATATATGAGAAAATATTTGTAATCAACAATTAGTTAGTTAGTTAGTCTTAGCAAAACTGAAAATAAGAGTAAAATAATAATTACAAATGAACTGAATTTTTTTATATTGTTAGTTGACATTGACTAATTTTTTATTAATTACTTAACACCATTGTTTATATATGTGTTACGTTATTATAATTTATTGGCATAAAATACATATTATACTATTCATGTTATTTAAGACAGATCGTGAGTTTTCGATGAGTTGAGCTTGAGTTTGAGTTTAAAAAATAAGCTCGACTATTAATGAGTTGAGTCGTGAATCGAGCTCCGTGACGATGAGGGGATTTGGGAGAGAACAAGAAACTGAGAGAATATGATGTTCTTGGGATATTATGAGTATTTGAGTCTCAAAGAATTAGGGTTGCCCCTGTAGAATGGAATTGGAATGAAAGATTTAGAAATTAGAATTTGTAAAATTTATATTTATACATGTAAGTAAATAAAAAAAACTTTATATATTTAATGTATAAAATATACAAATTAAAATTATAACTGAATAGATAAAATTTTTTTTATAATTAAGGGGTCATGAATTCTATCCCTTTATTCTAACATTTTTTATATATTATATTATCTTCTTAACATTACTTTAGATTATTGCATAAAAAAAATTCCAACACTTAACATTACTTTAATGTTTTATAAATATTGTATTATATGTTTAACATTTTCAAATTACATTTTATTAATTATTTTGTATATAATACATATAAAAAAATTATAACTCAATAATTACAAAATTATAAAGAATATAATATGAATAGACTAACTTAAATGTTATATTATGTTAAATTTATACAACACAATCATTCTTATCATTGTATTAATATTTAATAAAATAAAATTTTCTAACTTAGTAGATTTAACTTTTTAAGTGTGGGGCAAAAATTTTTTATACTGAGGGCATTGCATGCATTCATACATATTTATATTTAGTTTTCAAAAATTTCATGAGGCATTTGCCCCCACACATTTACACATAAATCTGTCAATGGGTCTATCATATATTAATATAAAATTGAATTTAGTTAATTAAATTTTTTTATTAAAATATATAATTAATTAGTCATTTTATTTTCTAAAGAGATAGAGTTGGCTTTCAAAAAGCACTCCTTAGCTTTTTACCAAACACAAAATAATGACATTTTTTTTAGCAAGAACATTTAGATTATGGGTAGAGTTTTTAGACTGCAAATATAGTTAAAATTGAGTTTAAAGTTTATCATATCCTCTCTCCATTGTAACCCTTAAATCTTTGGGGATAGAAAGATTGTGGTGTTTTTATCTATGTTCTTGAGAACAATAAATTCTTATGTTTATTTCAGGGAAAATATTGAGAAGGCAGCCATAGTTAGTGAGTGTAATGGCATGATATACCTTCCTGAGTGAGTGACCATGGACATGGTTGTAGTAAGAGTTAACAGCAACCAAATGCGGCGCACTCTGTTCTGTGAAAATCTGAATAAAAGTGTCCTCATCTGTTCCAAGTCTCTTTTCCCCTGCCTTGTACAGAGCCTTTGCATCTTTACCTGCAAGTTCTTTGTCAACATCATCTTCTTCCTCACGAGGGTTGCTCAAATATGCAAGCAAGATCTGTATGTATGTAACACCATCATTCAACATTGAATAATTCACCTATGCACCTTTAATTTATAATTTAACATTACACTTTAACAAACACTTTTCGTAACTAAATGATAACTAGAATAAATTAAAATCGTACCTTCTTATGGTCGCCAGAGGTGTGGGCTTAAACGTCATGCTCAACAGAAGCACCAAATTTGGAAAGATAGATTTCATTAACATGTTGCATATGAGAATGAGTGCGTGAACATATTACTTCGGTGGCGCCATGGAAGCTTGAGTCCACAGCTAGACACTGCCTAATGATTACTGCGTCGCGTCCTGCAGGATCATGCATCCATAGCAGCATTGCCCTCTTCAAAAATACAATTAATATTATTATGACACAAATAATCAAACCAAAAAACGTAGTTAAGGCAAAGATTTCTGTTTGTATATTTTGGAAGAAAGATGAGAGAGGTAATAATGAACTATGAATACCTCTAACTTTCCATAAGGCCCTTCTCTAGGGAGGCAGAAAGTTCTTCTGTATGTATAGCTTTGTATTCTTCATCTATTTCGGCTCGTTGTGTGGCATCTCTATGAGCAAGAAGATTCACAACAGCATCGGTATCACACTTAATTCCTGCATGCATGGAGGAAAAAGCATGATTTATGGTTTGAGAGAGAGAGAGGGTGCAATTAAGTTTAAGGAGAGGTACCTGTCAAAGCATGGTGAAGATTCATGGCATCATCTCTTGCGGAAGGAGGAACTGGGGGTACAACCAAGGTAGCCATCTCACTTGAGTTCTTACTTCTTATAACTGTTCAAAATAAAGATGATAAGGAAAAAAAAATGAATGTATTTAATCATGCTAAAATATGCAAATAACCACGTCAAAACCAAATAAACTAGTAACCAATGCAAGTTTAAGTAATAATCAATCAAATTTTGAAATAAAACTAACTAAAACATTCAAATAAATGTTAAACAAAAGACAAAGATGATGTTTCTTTGTTTATTGTCTTTTTTATCTTTTAATAAAATACGTCTGACGAAAAAATCAATTGCAAATATGTTTAAGAAAAATTACTAAAACTACCCACAAAAGATTCAAGCATTAATAAAATTATATTTTTTATTTATTTATGAAAAATGAATTTCGTTTACAATTGACATTTCTAGAAAATACTATTTGGTAATTTTGATAAACAAATTTTCTTATAGATGAAAAACTCTTCTCCTTTATATAAATAGTTTTGTTAGCATATTTTCTTTGTTAATTTTGATATTTTCTCCAACGGATCCCTGACCATTTGAAATCTTCGTCAGATTTATTATCAATAAAACCTAATAGTTTACTTCTATTGAATTGAAACCAATAGCTGCTCTCAAGTAAAAAAAAAAAAAAAAAAACTAATAGCTTCTCTTAGAAACCAGAAGTTGAGAACTACGCTGAGTAACGTTCCTAATCGGTGATATTATTATTACCCTCACGTAATTATATTTGTTGATGGAAACAAAACAACATATAATCTAGAATATTAATAAAACTGAAATAAATTGAGTAAATGCTTAAGTTACCTGGGATCAGAATTTCTTATCACTGACTTTACTCATCTTTTTCCTTTCACCATAGATCTTACCAATTGCCACATAAATCTTAAACAAAAACCGAAGAAGGTAACAATGAGTTTCAAAACACCAATACTTAGAATCAGACCCGTGTTTTACGCGAACAAAACAAAGGATAATAAACGTATATAATAAACATAAATTTAAAAAATAATTTACGATGTAATATAAGAAACTAGAGTATTAAATATTAATTATTAATATTTTCACTGAAAATTGATGAGATTTTGTTTAAATATAAAAAAATTAGATAATTTAATTTGCACTTTTCTTAAAGAATTATTTTAATAATTTAATTTTAATACAATATTTTGCACATGCGTCCAATTTCATAACGTCAGGTATTTTAAAATATATGTATTCGATTTATTATCTTTTATATATTAATCATTTTAGTTTTATTATCTCATCTTTTGTTTTATCGTATCTCTCATTCTCAAATTTTTATGCTTTTTAATTTGTCATTAAATTATGAAGTATATACATTCAATTTTTTATTCTTTATATATCAATCATTTTAGTTTTATTATCCCATCTTTTGTTCCATTGTATCTCTCATTCTCAAATTTTTATGTTATTTAATTTGTCACTAAATTATCAATTATATTCTAATTAAATAAATATTTTAATTTCAAAATATTTTGAATATTTATATTATTTGGTAAAATTTGATTTTTCTACATTTTTTATTCTGTCAAGAAAATTTTAAAAGAGTTATTTGACTTATATCTCTTTTGGTAAATAATACTAAAATAAATTAGAGTTTTTATTTTTTTCTTTTATGTAATTTATATCAATATAAAAAATAAAAATATATGTGATCAATTTCTTGGTCATGAAAAATTTTTGTACCACCGTTGTAGCATATTTTACTTACATTTTAAAGTATTTTATTTTAATTTTTAAAAGTAGTGCCGACAGAAAAATAGCTTTTAATATATATTCAACTTATTCCTTAAATGGTCCTTAAATGTTCATTTAATTTAAAAAGCATAAAAAATATTGTTAATAATTTAATATCAATAATTATACACAACCAAGCATTTTAACCAACTAAGTCCAACCAAGCTTCTCTTCTCCACGCGCCTTTCTCCTTTTCTAATTAGCACTTTTTTTCTTCTCCTTCGGCAGCATGGCGATGATAGACAATAGAAAAGAAGAAGACGCCAATAACAGAGAAGAAGATAGCAGCGACAATAGCGACGGCGAGGAGGAAGACGAGAAAGAGGTGTAGCAGAGGAAGATGGAGTACATTTGAGTACATTTGAGTGGTAACTTCTAATAATTCAAAATCCGTTTCTGTTTTCATTACAAATCCGTTTCTATTTTCATTCAAAATCCATTTCTATTTTCATGAAAATCCAATTCAATTTTTGTGAAAATCAAATTCATTTTTTAATTCAAGATCCATTTCTGTTTTCATTCAAAATCCGTTTCTATTTTTCATTCAAAATCCGTTTCTATTTTCATTCAAAATCCGTTTCTGTTTTCATGAAAATCCAATTCAATTTTTGTGAAAATCAAATTCATTTTTTAATTCAAAATCCATTTCTGTTTTCATTAAAAATTCGTTTCTCTTTTCATTAAAAATCCATTTCTGTTTTTCAAAATCCGTTTCTGTTTTCATTCAAAATCCGTTTCTATTTTCCTAGAATATCCAATTCAGTTTTTCATCAACAACAACAACACCAACAACAGCAACAACATAAACAATGGAAAAAGATGAAGAAGAAGAGGATAAAGAAGAGAAAGAGGAAGAGGACGAAGAAGAAAAAGAAGAAGAAAAAGACGACAGTGACGGCGACAATGATGGCGGCGGCAAGACGACGACGACAATGATGGCGGCTGCAACGACGATGACGACGACAGCAGCGGAGAAGGAGGCGTTGCAGAAGAAGAAGAAGAAGAAGAAGAAGAAGAAGAAGAAGAAGAAGAAGAAGAACGCGTGAATCTGAGGGACGCGCGTGTAGTGGTGAGAGTGAGGAAAAAATACTTGGATGAGCTTGGTTGGTCAAATTGCTTGGATGTGTAGCATTACTAATTTAATATATATTCAACTTATTCCTTTTATCAATGACTCTACTTAAATTCATATTTATTATTAGAAAAATTAAAAAATTACTAAATAGTGTTTAACTAACATTATATATATTTAGTACTGGTTTAGTACATTTAAATAATTAGACTATAAATAAGAGTGTAATATAATAATTTAAATATATTTTGAAATGTAATTAAAGTCATTTTTTCCTCTTTAGCCTTAATTTAGGAATTTATTTTCTCTCCACTTCTATATGATTTTTATATAATTATCTACACCTTTATATATATATATATATATATATATATATATATATATATATATATATATATA